>JBBPBX010021634.1:0-22928 GCA_038048925.1 Garcialebias charrua | reverse complement strand
TTATCCAAACTGCATGCATATACTATGCAGAATAATCAGCAATAATATTGATTTAAATGGCATGTATTTAGTAGTCTTAATAGTAATATTAATCAGTACAATAGTGACACTCATTACTCTTATTAAAAAAATAATGTGTTCAATCTGCATGTACAATAGACGACAAATAATGACAAGTGAATGAGAATTTTGCAAAATAGGTCCTCTCTAAATATTGTTTAAATTTCAGTTTGGCTTGTATTCATAGATTGCTGTGGTCAGTGTCACTGATAATCTGGTACAACACCTTCCCAAAATCTTAAAGCTTAAAAAGAAAACTGCGGAAGCGTAGTGCTGCCACCTGGTGAAAATATTTTTTGGGGCTTATCACGTAATAACGTGATACGTATCACGTAATAACGTGATACGTATCACGTTATTACGTTATACGTATCACGTTATTATGTGATATTATCACGTTATTAATATCACGTTATTACGTGATACGTATCACGTAATAACGTGATATTATCATGTAATAACGTGATACATATCACGTAATAACGTGATACATATCACGTTATTACGTGATAAGCCCCCAAAAATATCTTCACCAGGTGGCAGCACTACGCTTCCGTAGTAAACAGTTTTCTTTTTTTTCTTTTTTTTCCCATTTATAGATGGCCTCCCTTCACACCTTATGGTGTGGTCACACCGAACAGCGTTTCAACCTCCAAAAAGCTCGTCACGCACGCAAGTGGACGCACTTGGTGTCCAGACTACTTGGACCAGAAAGCTAGAACGCGAAACTGCTGCGGGGTGTGTGGGAGGAGCTTACCGGTATACAGAGTCCTGCGCACAGAGTCCTGCGCACTCCGCCAGGCGAGGAGCTTTTTATTTCCGTCTCTGTGGAGCAGACTTGACTGGTCGTGAAGGACTTGTCGCGAACACACAGCTACAATGAGTTTCTCTTCCATAGTACACGACCTCGCGGGTCTTTTCTGTGTCCCACAAACAATACGTCACATAGTGCGCGCGCCCCCTCGTTTCCGCGTCACATAGGGACTCTCCCCCTCTCTTCTCCTCCTCTCTTCTCCCCCTCTCTTCTCCCCCCGACTCTCCCTGATTGGTTGACACACCAACCAATCAGGTAGAGTTGAGCGGCGTTTGAAAGTTTGAACCGCGAAATCTTCAGCATGCTGAATGCGTGCTTTGGAGGCTGAAGCCGGTCCACGTGCATGGAAAAACGCTTCCCAGCACGCTCAACACACACACGACGTGACGCCCGACGCCAAGACGCGGCTAGAAGCGCGTCCCCCATTGACTGTACATGTAAACTGGACGCTCCTGCTGCTGAAACGCTGTTCGGTGTGATCACACCATTATAGCCATCCTCTCACTCCAATATGTATATATATATATATTTTTTTTTTAATAGAGAGAAAGAAAGAAAAGAGAAAGTGAGACAACAAAACAACAATTATCCACAAAAAGAGCACAAGGCAAACACACCAAACCTCCGTCCACAATCCTGCAAAGCACATGACAGAACACAGCAACGAAACATACAAGCATAAAGACTGATAATATTCATGACCTTGCAGTAGATTTCTATAAATACACATACCCATACCTACAAATATATATACAGTATACATACATATATATTTATATTCATTTATATACCCATCTACATATATCTACATATACATCCCTGCATCCATTTGTGTGTGGTTGTGAGCATGCATAAGTGAATAAGGTTCCTCCAATAGAACATTTAGTAGCGATTGTGAAGCATCAGAGATCCGTCCCCCCAAAGCCCGAGACAGACGAAGGGGCGATCAAAGCCCAAGACCCCAGGAAGGACCCCGAGCCCAGAGTCCCCAGGACCACCCGAACAGGACGAGCCACTCGTCCACTCCCCAGATCCGACCAAGGGGAAGAACCGGACGAACCCCACCAGGGACCACACACAATGACCCCCCGGGGTCAACAGCGACAAATACACAGGCCCCCGCCGGAGCCCGCTGCACCGACGTAGCCCCAGGACCGGTCACAGAGCCCCGGGCACCGGGGACGCCCATGCATGGACATCTATACTTATCATGTAATAACGTGATACGTATCACGTAATAACGTGATACGTATCACGTAATATTACGTGATACGTATCACGTTATTGGGTGATACGTATCACGTAATAACGTGATGCGTATCACGTAATAAAATAAATAATAAATAAATGTCACATTTTTGTCATCTGTGTATGTTTCCCATACTTGACAGACGAAATTGGCCTCTGCATTTAACCCAACCACCACCAGGTGGTGCAGTGAGCAGCCGTAGTCAGCGCCGGGGAGCTGGGGAAAATAGATGTGCACTCATAGACACCCCAAGGTGTGCCATGTCCGGGGTTTTTTTTCATTCAATTCATTCATTCAACCTTTATTTATACAGGCTAGCCTCGTTGAGTCACGGGGACTCATTTACAAGAGGGACCTGTCTCACTCACACCAAACAACCATCCACTCTCACACTCACACCTAGGGTCAATTTAGAGTCACCAATCAGCCTAACATGCATGTTTTTTGGTCTGTGGGAGGAAACCGGAGTACCCGGAGGAAACCCACGCATGCACGGGGAGAACATGCAAACTCCACCCAGAAAGGCCCCGGACCGGGATTTGAACCGGCAACCTTCTCGCTGAGAGGCAGCAGCTCTACCAGTTGTGCCACCGTGCTGCCCAGGTTTGAACCTGGGTCCTTCGGATCCCAAGTCTGATTCCCTAGCCACTACACCATAACGTGATATTATCACGTAATAACGTGATACGTATCACGTAATAACATGATACGTATCACGTTATTATGTGATAAGCCCCAAAAAATATTTTCACCAGGTGGCAGCACTACGCTTCCGTAGTAAACAGTTTTCAAGGAGAAGAAATACTTTAATGCAGGGGTCACCAAACTTTTTGAGACTGAGAGCTACTTCAGTGGGACCGAGAGGCACGAAGGGCACTTGTTTGATACAAATTTGCATGGTTCAACTTTAATTATAGTATTAATAATAATACATGTAAATGTATATAATTGACTGCCTGATCACATCTGATCTGTATTATTAAAGACTCCACACAATGATTAATGATTTAGCTTGGTAAATATGATCAATTATTATTGATAATTAGTGATTAGAACTCTCAATCAAGAACTTGAGTCCTCAGTTTGAATAATGTTTTGGTTCTTCTGTGCAAATGTAAATTGTTCTTAGCTTTGACTGGGAGTGTGGATGGTTGTTTGTCTCTTTGTCTGTCTCTGTGATGGACTGGAGACCTGTCCTGGGTGTCTCTGGGACAGACTGGAGACCTGTCCTGGGTGTCCCTGCCTTCACCCAAAAGCAGCTGAGATTGGCTCCAGTCCTAAACAAGGGGCATAATGGATTAACTGATATTTTAAAACACTATTTCTTTTATGTTAAACTCAAACTGTAACATTTGAAATTCAGTGTATTCAGTGGTGAGAAAGTACCCAAATACTTTACTTAAGTAAAAGTACAAATAAACAGACAAAAATGTACTCTAGTAAAAGTACAAGTACCATATTAATGTTCTTACTTAAGTAAAAGTAAATTATACTTAAAGTATTAAAGTAAAAGTACTTGCTGAATGTATTAACTAATGCAATGGTCTACAGTATCAAGTGTGCATACTGTATGTATATTTTCTGTAATACATTAATAGTGTCGAGTCATTTTAATGAACAATGCGGCAGCTAGTACATGTTTTTATTGTGTTTACTCTGTGACACAGTTCACACTTGGACTTGTGATTCTGTGCATCAGAATTTCAAGCATGACCTGCAGAGTTAAATATCATTAAACAAAATAAGAATAATAAGGAATGATTACACCTTTGAAAGTTTTTATCTAACACAAAGTAAAACCAATGTGTCATTTTAACTGCAGTAAACACATTTAAGTAAAATTTGTCTGTTTGAAAAAAAGAAGCATTAGACCTAACAAAGGAACAGGATCTGATCATTTCAACTGCAGTTTGTCATCAACTCTAGTTAAAATACTGTCTAGTCAAACTTGTAATGCGTCCATACTCCATAGTGATCAATATTTCAACTTCCTGACACCATTTTCGAAACGTAGACCCGAGTGTCGAGACATTTGGAGACATCTTTGTCTCCTAACATCCCATGAACTGACAAATTTTAATATTGCAGCAAGAATTTATAGTTCAAATTCAGAAGAAGTTGGTTTTCAAAGATTTTGGAGTAGGCTACAGTCTGGCTCTTTTGGGAGAGAGAATCTGTCCACCTGTATTGAACAGTCTTTAAAGGGGAACACAGATGCAAAATTCACTTTTTAATGTTTTTGTACTCAACTTTGGGTATTTACTTCATAAAAAAACAGTCCTAAGGCCAAAAAAATGCACCCAGTGGTTTATTTACTATAAGTATATTTATTTATCTTAGATAGAAACGGGCCGATTGCACTTCCTGCGGTTTGTTACGTCACAAACCGCAGCCACAACCCACAGCCACAACCCATCCCAACCTTTGTCCCGCCCCCGTCACCTAGCAACCCCTGGTAATGCTCCACCCACGCGGTTCCTGAGTTCATCTCAGCCTGCACACTAGGTGGCGGTATGCACCTAACAGTTGTTTGCGATCCGCCATAAATCAAATGGAGAAGAAGAGGAATAGTTCATCTCAGCAGAATGGCTCCTAAAGTTAAATGTTGCGTTGTTGGCTGCATTACACAACATGTGTTGATACACACTCTTCCAGTCTCAGAGAGCAGAGATGCGTGGCTTGATTTTATTTTTAATGGCAATGTCCAAGCGACATTACCGTAGAAGAATTACACTTCTTATATGATGAAGGACTACTTTAGCACAACTGCCAGTTTGGTTGAGTGGTTAACGCACTCGGCCGCCACCCGGGAGACTTGGGTTCGCATCTCGTCCATTGCATCTTTTTTTTTTTTTCCCTTTTTTTTTTAAAGCCTTTTGTTTCGGAGAAACCCTCTCTGACACTCCTGGCGCAGATAATGGAGCACTAAGCAGATTTAAAATTGATAGTTTTCAGATAAAAAGACTGCACCGCTGTGAGTGTGTGTGTGTGTGTGTGTGTGTGTGTGTGTGTGTATGTGTGTCCGCCAGTGACTGCTCGCAGCCTCCAGCTCGCGCGCACGGTGAGAGTGAGGGAGAGAGGGAGTTGGACATGACAGGAAGAATAAAAAATGACACGACAACTTGTACACTGTGATCTGTTGCGGTCCAATTCAGCTCAGCTCGACTCTGTGGCAGTAACGTGAGTTGAGTTGACTTCCTCGTCTGCCTTTGGAGGGCGGAGTTAATGTAAGCAGATCTTTGAAGGGCGTGCCACGAGATCTCATTATCATAAACCGGTCGTTCAAAACGAAAGTTAAAAATGGCAGAATTAAAAAGGGTATAATTGATTATCTAAGAATTATTTTGTGTATTAAATTGAATAAACAGTGTCTGGTAACCCCAAATAAATACCATAAAAATTTTAAAAACATATCTGTGGTCTCCTTTAAATAGTATTTTAATAATCTTTCAATAGTCTTTCAATAAGGCCATGGGAGATGTGTATCTTCTGGCTGACTCTCTGCAGTGGAATCCATTTTGGGTGTGTTAGTGGTGCTGTGGGTGCTCCCAGCTCAATGACGTATAGCCTATACAAAGTACTAGAATATACATAATTGGTCCAGCTCTTCTTGAAGGCAGGTCTAATGTTACCTGTCCACTTTGCAGTGATTCAATGGACCAACTCTCTCGACATCAGTTACTTTCAAACTAATGACAAATCAAAAAACTGCAACATGAATGTAACTTGTAACTCAACATATTATAGAAATGTAGTCTAGTAGAAAGTACAGATACTTTATGCAAAATGTAGTGGAGTAAAAGTACCCACATTTAATTATACTTAAGTAAAGTACAGATACATGAAAAATTTACTTAACTACACTAGTATTTGTACTTAGTTACATCCCACCACTGAGTGTATTTTATAAATATTTTATTAACTGTTTTGTAGGAATGAACACGTTTGTAACATTCATTCAAAATGCGCCTTTTACTGTTAACAAATCTGTAGCATTTTTAAAGAACCTATTAAGAATAAAATCTTCCAGTTGGCAGTTTGCACTGTTGTTTGTAACATTTCAGAAGAACTATTAACTCATTAATACTCAAAGAAACAATGCTTTTCTAGAAAAATATTAGTATTTTATTTTGTTATTTTAAAAGGCTGTAAGTTGTTAGATAAAGGCAGGTTCTTTCTTTTCTCTATCTGTCGTCAGCTGCTCTGAGTCAGGCTGAGCCGTTGCTTCCCCCCACGTTTCAAACTCTTAGGGAGCTAAATAAGATCGAGATATTTGCTACACAGCAAAATCAGCTGAGTTAAAATAACAGAGTCAAAGTGCAATAACTCTATCAGAATTTATAAAACACAGTTGTGAGTAATACGCCCCCCAGTGTTGGTGAAAAATCTTGGTGTCAAGTAGCACGTGCTGAAAAAACTCTGGAAAGCTCCTCCCACTGAATTTCTGCTGACGCCATTTTCTCTTCATCCATTCGTCTGAGCAGAGGTAAGTTGACTTAGTAAGAAATGAAGAATTTGTAGTTTTAATTGAATTATATTACATGCATATTTGCCAACTATCACGTTTACAGTTAGTCTATTTTAAGAAAATACTGTAATGTGGTGTAGGTTCGACTATTACTATTTAGCTTAGCACTGAATTCATAACTACATTTTACTTAGTTTATTGAGATTTTATACGATATGGGGAGTTCCTAGCATATTCTTTGTTGGTGACCAAAACGCGGATTTCATGACTTTATTATACAGAACGTGTATGTTGGTTTAGCTAGCTGCTAACGAGTTAGCGTAGCAAAGCGCGGCAAATCCACCCAACGCGCTTTCCCCTGGTGAATCCTTAACCAGGATTAGAGCTGGCATTGACAGAAAATAATACAATTTTGTTTTTTATTTGTGTGCTGTGTATTTGGGGAGAATATCGTCCATCTGCGTACCGTTTCGTTTTTTTTTTTTTCCACTCATTGAAGATATGCGCCGCGGAACAAAATTTCCTGGGCGTGTTTCAGCACGGAGCTATTATCGCGAAGCACGCGCAGCATTTAGCCGTTAGCATCTCGCTGCGGTCTCATGGCGTTCTTGTTAAAAAACGAGCGCACATCCAAGCTGTGTGGACTTTGTTTCATGAAGACTGGATGTGCAGCAGCAACACGTACGTGAACGCGCTTGAAACTACGTCATCTCGGAATGTGAACGAAGAAACAGCAGCTGTTGCAGCCCTATGGTTGCAGCAGCTACTGTGTTGTCTTTAATCAGCACTCTTGTGAAAGCTACGACACTATTTATTAAACCTAGATTAAATTATTCTTAATTACAACAAAATAGCTGTCTCAATTCATGGGTTGCAGTCAAAAACGTCTGCCTCTGAGTAGCCTACGCGCCGAAGGTACCCATATTTCATTGCGTCTTCAGCAAATTACAGTAAACAGGAAAACAGTCTTGCCATTTTTACGTGTTTTTACGTGTTATTTTAAGCACGTTATCTGTACTTATGGCTGTATTTTTTGTTTAGCAACATATAGCTTATGAACAGTTAAAGCTAATTTAAATTGAATCTTGTGCATTTTTATGGTTTTCAAATTTAACTTCGGCAGCCCTTCTGAAATTCTAAATGTAAGGTTTTTACCTTTTGCAGTGATCATGCTCCTGAAAGTAAAGCTTGGAGAGTGTCAAAAGTTTGTTCGACTAACAGAGCCTACTTTAAAAGGATTTTTTATTGCAGGTAAAGTTTGTTGTATTTTATTTTGATGAGTGTTCAATGGTGTCAAATCAAAACATTACCTCTTGTCCAATGTCATCCACATTTATAATCAGAGTATGGGTAAGTGTTAAGTAGTAAATGTTTGTGTTAATTTTAATATTATGTACAGATTTCATAAAAGTGACGTGTGAAAATTTATTTTATAAATTTTAAAAGCAAAATTATAACATGTTTTCTGTGATTTCTTTTTTATTTTATTTTTTGTTATAGCATTTGAAAAGTTTGGCATTCAAGCTGTTACAGAAGGAGTCAAAGTTATTGACACTTCAGGAACTGAGCTAGATGATGATGTCTTTGAAGTTATTCAAAGACATCAAAGACGTTATTAAAGATCCCTCCACTGGTGTGCTAACCATCAAATATGACACAGGTTTGTTGCAATCAAATTAGCCGTTTTATAGAAAGTAAAAACACCATTGAAGAACTGAGCACAACAACTTTTATTCCACTTTTTCTTTCATTGTACATAGATGAGACCCCTACACTGTTGTCACCTGTGTCCGTGCCATCACCTGGTGATTCTGCAGACACAGACGATACCATCATCCTTTCAGAGAGTCCACCCAGTAAACGCCAGAGGCCGGATGAAGAAGCTAAGCAGGTAAAAACTTAAGAATCTTTCAACAAAAAAAATGTAGCAGAGCTTTTTTTAAATATAGCTTTGCATTATGTCTTTAGTTGGTTGAATCCATTCTTACAAGTAAACCAGGTGGAGAACGCATAATAAATGAGTACAAAAGAACCAAGTCTTTGATGGATGAAACCAGAAGAAAAATGGTTAATATCCTGGCAGCTGACATGACAGAAAAATATGGGTAGGTTACAACTAAAATAAATAAATAAATAATGGTAATTATTAAAGTACACTGAAATGCATTATCTGTTCTTCAGCACATCACCACCACGACAGGAGAAGGAAAAGTATGCGAAAGGAATTGTTAGTTTCTTCCCCTATCTAAGTGATCCGCAGTCTAAGAATGGCTATGTGAGTTATGCACATTAGGGGTTTTGGAAATGCAACATATTTTACAAGCTTTAACAGTTTAATCTTAAACAAGTGTCTCTGTCTCTTCTTATTTAAAAGGAGCATTATTATGATGGGGACAGTGGCACTGGATACCTGGCCTGGAGGATCAAAACTCTCCAGAGAGCATCTTCCAAAGAAAGACGGTTGTCATTTGGAGGTAATCTGACTATTCAGCACACTTAGTTTTTGTGGAAATGTAAATAGAAATACCCTGATGCATGCTCAATAATCCAGGTAGAAAAATCTAAAAAAAAAAGCTAAGTCTGATCTTCTGGACATTCAAAAAACAAAACAAAGCAAAAAAATTGTAGAAACGTTTCGTCTTTTGTCCGAAAGACTTCCTGAGTCTGAGTTGCTGTATTCAGCTCAGTCTTATAAATAGCACCCTCTTACAGTGGATCAACCAGTTGGCTGATGACAGCCGAAACCAGCTGCTCACATGATCAAGGAGGACCATCAACCAGCTGCTCACATGATCAAGGAGGACCATCAGCCTAACGATGGATCGTTAGCACCCTGATGGTTGTAAATAGAAATATTTTAGCAAACCAAACGTAAAAATAGGACTGACATATGAACTCTATAAATAATGTCTAAAGATGCATGTATTTTATTTGTCAGAAGGACCCTCTCGTGAGCAAAAGGATGGAGGGCCAAGTGCTACAAGAGAACTCCACTGTGTTCCAGAGCTGGTCTTGAGTGATGAGGAATGTAAGGAAGCCATCTCTTTTATGAAGTATTCATCAGATGAAGAGATGATCAAGAAGAAAATGAAACTGACGTTTCCCTACCACCGCAACATTGTGCTTGATCCCCAGCAGTCAGGAAAAATACTCACAGACTTTCCACGTTTCAAAAATGTGAAAGGCTTGGTGTGTATCAGTAGATTACACTGCAATAAGTTCATGTTGTAGATGGGTAGTTAATAGCTCTTATTTACTTCTCAAAATCTATTGTGCTGAATTCCCACCACAGATTGAGCTGGATTTCCTTTGGATGTTTGGAGAAGAAGTATCAAGCAGACTCCTGGAGAAGTGGCCAACAACATTCAAGAAGAAAACATCGCTGACCTGCCCACCTTCACATACCAGCACAGCATCGTCGGAAAGGTATAGCAAAGACATGTTAATGTTTTTTTTTTACTTTCTTTTTTGTTTTATGTTACATCTACAGTACTGCAATCATCACCTCTCTCTCGACAGCCTCCAAAGCGTCACGCCCCCCTGGTCCATCCACACCTGTGCACCACACCACACAGGTAAGGAGAAGTTGTTCTTCTCTGTGTTTCCATTTTTGCAGATGTTCACATCTGTGTGTGGGTTTCAACAGAACCAACCTGCTGCTCTCCTTATGGTCCAGCCTCCTGTAGCTCCTCCATTCAACCTTTATTTATACAGGCTAGCCTCATTGAGTCACGGGGACTCATTTACAAGAGGGACCTGTCTCACTCACACCAAACAACCATCCACTCTCACACTCACACCTAGGGTCAATTTAGAGTCACCAATCAGCCTAACAAGCATGTTTTTTGGTCTGTGGGAGGAAACCGGAGTACCCGGAGGAAACCCACGCATGCACGGGGAGAACATGCAAACTCCACCCAGAAAGGCCCCGGACCGGGATTTGAACCGGCAACCTTCTCGCTGAGAGGCAGCAGCTCTACCAGTTGTGCCACCGTGCTGCCCTCCATCTCCACAACTCTTCACCACACAGGTAAGGAGAAGTTGTTCTTGTCTGTGTTTTCTTATCTGCAGATGTTGACGTCTGTGTGTGGGTTTCAACAGAACCACCTGCTGCTCTTGCCTCTCTGTCCTGCCTGCGGCCCTAGCTTGTCTCCAGTGTCACCTGTTTGTGACCATGCAGTGAGTAGAACTTGTTCTCTGTCTGTTTTACATGTTTTATTTGCAGGTCACTGTCCAGCTGTATCTTCACATGTTCATCTTTGTGTTAATTTCTACACAGATCACCTCCTGGACTTTCCTCATGGATGAACGTGTGTCCTCTGTCCTGCCTCTGTCATCCTGCCTGCGGCCCTAGCTTGTCTCCAGTGTCACCTGTTTGTGACCATGCAGTGAGTAGAACTTGTTCTCTGTCTGTTTTACATGTTTTATTTGCAGGTCACTGTCCACAGGGTATCCGCGGTGTTGTAAAAGGTATTAAAAGGTATTAAAGGGATTGTGACATGATTTTGTAAATTTGAATATTTGTCAGAACATATATATCTTATATCATTGAGCTCTGGTCGTTTTTGCATAATAAATTATAAATATATTAAATTTTTATTCCAAGTTATGGTAGTCATTTCTCTGGGACACGCCCCTAAAATTCCGTGCATTCCGCAAAACCGTCATTTGACGTACACGTGGGGAGCCGCTGCTCAACGCGCATGTAATTAATAATGGCGGAGCATGTCGACTCAGACGAGTGCAGCATTTCTAGTGTTGATCTAAGCGATTTGTCTTCAGTTTTGGAAGGTCAATATAAGCAGTAGAAGTTTTAATCTTGCTCAAATCATTTTATTGTATACTCTATTAATGGAAAACTTATTAACTTTTACGATTCAGCTTTAAAAAAAACGTGCAGGGAGCTTCGTGGCTTTGAGCATGTCCGATTGCGTTTGAGATCTATCATTTTAAGACAGTAAATCATCCAAAGCTCTCATTAATAAACCCTCCATGAATAAAAACACATACTGATGTTACTTGATCGCGCCGACATAATTTAAAAATACCTAAATAGCACTCCGTGTTGACTCGGGTATCTATGCTAATGTCTGTTAGCAAGCAGATGTCGGCAGATAGTCCAGGTCACGTCTGACATATATCTTTTTTAAACAGTAAATCATCCAAAACTCTCATTAATAGACTCTCCCCAAATAAAAACAAACAACAGCTCGTACCTGATAGGCAGTAAGATGGTCGCTGCAGACATAGACTCTCAGTAGGAACCCATCGGTCACAAGTTCTCTGTACTTCCATTCTAGGCAAAGTTTCTCATCTTTTGGGAATTTGTGAAGGCTCACTTGTTCACTGCTGATATTAGAACACCCAAATGCGCTACAACGTGATGGCATTTTTCAAGTTACACCAAAAAAAAAAGAGTCGATCTTTCACCAAACAAAGGGGCAAGCCAGGCTCCGCCTTTTGCCCAGTGCCCACGTGTACGTCACATGAAGATTTGCATAAGTTCACGGGGCGTGTCCCAGAGAATTTATGGTAAAAAATTACCATAAATTGGAATGAAATTTTAATATATTTATAATTTATTATGCAAAAACGACCAGAGCTCAATGATATAAGATATATATGTTCTGACAAATATTCAAATTTACAAAATCATGTCACAATACCTTTAAAAGGTAGTAAATGAAATTAACACAAATTAAGGCCATTAAAAAGTATTAAAAAGTAATAAACGTCATCTGACGAGGTATTAAATTTTTTAAAACCTACACAACTATATTTTTCTTGTTCTGTCGTCTAAAAAAGGTCTGTGAATTTATTTATCTTTTCTAATTTTATGTTCCAAGTAGGACCTTTAGCTAAAACAAAGACGTCATATCGTTGCCAGTCAGTGTGCGCGCGCACCTTCAGCTGGTATCATGTCTGTAAAAAGAAACCAGAAAGGATCACGGCTTTATCCTCCGACATTTAACAAGAAATTTACCTAAACAATTGTTTGTTAGCTCAAAATTATAGCAAAAGGGGTGTCTCAGTCTAACGTTTTCTTAATAAAAGTACTTTAATGGTTAAATCGGCTTTATTTAAAAAAAAAAAAAAGTGTCGCTGCCTCAGTGCCTGTGTGCTCCGTGATCGCTCAGCGGTGACAAACAGGAAAAAGGAGCGCGGCTCGTTTCGCCGACATTTAACAAGAAAATTACCTAAACAATTCTTTGTTAGCTCGAAATTATAGCAGAGGTGTTTTTCTGTCTGTCATTTTCTTAATAAATGCACTTTAATGGTCAAATTAGCTGCATTTCGCCACCGTGGTGCAGCTTGCTGCTGGATTGAAGGTTCAAGCAGAGAGGTGGGGAGAGTATGGCAGGCCGATTGAGTCATTAATAGCTAGTGAAGATTCTCAGTCATCCAGGACATGGTGAATTCTAAAAAGTGCAATAAAAAAACAATAAAGTATAATATAATAGTATAATAAATAGTATAATAAATAAAGTCCAGTTGTTTTTGTCTTGAACTTTTTTAAATTTGTCATTATAGGCACGTTTTCCTATTACATGATCCAACAGCATGCCATACACTATTAAGTTTTTTTTTTTCAGTCAGAATGAATGAAACGGTCATATTTCAGTGTTATGGTTTATAAATATGGGGGAAAAATCTATAAATATGTCACTTCGTCCTATAAGTTGCAAGGCATGTAAATTATGCAAAAAAACTGCAACTTACAGGATGAAAAATACAGTAGTTATTATTTTTCTACCTCTCTTTTTGAATTATGCATGTGTTCAGTGTTGAATTATTTTAACTAAACTGTTCTGTTTTCAAGTTTACAGCTTTTGTTTGCCATTAGAGATATGTTATGTGTGGGAATAATTAAACTTTTTCTCTTGGGTTAGATTTAAATAACAAGTAGGTCAGTGCTTTTATTGAGGCAAGAAGCAAATTGATGTATCCAGTAATTGTTATAAAACTACATTTACTACCAAAGTTTAGGAAGAAAATGACAGTAATCTATCACTTTACAATTAGTTGCTCTAAACTGAAGTACAACAGGTTGCCGCTACGGTTACAGCTCGGTGCCGTGATGGTATTAAAAAATATTTTGATGGTATTAAAAAGGTATTAAAAGGTATTAAATTCAACTCTGGAATTTCTGCATATACCCTGTTCAGGCTCGACTACTACAACTCCCTGTTTATTGGAATCCCTGGCAAAAACCTTCAGAAGCTTCAATATATTCAAAACAGTGCAGCAAGGATTTTGTTGAGAGTTCGTAAATTTGAACATATTACGCCCAATCTCCATAACCTTCATTGGCTTTCTGTCACCTACAGAATTCAGTACAAAACTGCTCTCATTACACAACAATGCTTACACGGAACTTCACCAGATTATCTAAAGGACATTCTTGCACCATATTCATCCACCCGGTCTCTACGATCACAGAACAGTCATTTACTTCACATTCCGCAAACCAAATTAAGGACCATGGGAGACCGGGCATTCTGTGTGGTTGCCCCCCACCTATGGAACTCTCTCCCTGACTGCCTGAGAGCTCCACAGTCACTGGTTGACTTTAAGAGCGGCTTGAAGACCTTTCTTTTTAAGCGAGCCTATCTGCCTCCTCATGATTTTATCTTTGATCTTAGTTGATATTATTATTGATTTTACTTGTTTTATCACTTGTTTTATTTTTGATTTTGTTGCACTTTGTAGCACTTTGAGATTTTTGTTAATGCAAAGTGCGTTATAAATTAAATTCATTATTATTATAATTATTATTATTATTATTCATACAACAGTGGGAGTGGTGGCGCAGAGGTTAAGAAGGTGCGCTTGTGATCGGAAGATCGCCGGTTCAAGCCCCGGTACCAACAACATCAAAGATGTGGGTGGGATAAGTGAAGCGATCACACCTGTCTCCACCCTCATCTGCCCCACTCTGGGCCCTTGAGCAAGGCCCTTAACCCACACCATCTGCTCCCCCGGGAACCCTAGATATCAGCTCTCTGCTCCACACAGAGGGCTGTGGTTGCTCGGTGGTCTGTGGTTGTGTCAGGAAGGGCATCCGGCGTAAAAACAACTGCCAAATCTTCGTGCGACTAGATCGCTGTGGTGACCCCTAACGCAGGGAAAAAGCCGAAAGAAGAAGAAAAAAAAATATATATATATATATATTATTCATACAACACTACAATTTCTCTACAAAGCTAATTACACAAATCATTCTAAAGAGACTAATCAGAGCTTTATCACATTCATACACCAATGGGACACACATCAGAGGCGATGAGGGGTTCAATGTCTTGCTCATGGACCCTTGGGCATGCGACTGCTGGTGGATTCGAACCCCCAACTCTTGCATTAGAGGACGACTGCTCTAACCATCCACAGCTGCCAAATTATACAGATGAACAAATATATTTTTAGAGCAAAATTTGGAAAAATATAGAACAAGGTTGTTTTACTTAAACGCACTGATTGCTTCAGCTTTTGTAGCTTCAGATGCTGCAACTTCCTTCACTGCATAGGACAGCAGGATACGGAGTGGGACACGCGTGGCCCATTACCCGGTTGTCCGTCTGAAGTTTAACTGAACTTTTTTTTAACCTTTTTCAACTAGCCGGTCAGCGGATGCACGCGGCCGATGATCCAGTATTTTTTAAATCTTTTGTTTAATACTCTGCAGCTCCATTATGTCGCTTGTTGTGGGCCAATTGCAAATCCTATGATGTGTGATTAAAAGCAGGGTGGGCGGGGCCACATGCGCAACTGTTGCGCAATGCGTCAGCGCTACTCTTTTCACAGTCTGATTAACTTCTGCACTTTATTTTATTTATTGCTCATTCTCAACATAAACTTACTGCCTCCTCCTCTACAAGTAGATTTAATACAATTTTATATTGTGCATTCTTATTTAGTTTTATTTGTTCTGTATGATTCGTAAAACCGCATCAAAAGCCCAAGACCGACCCAGCCCGCCCATCAAGCACATAATTTTGGCCTGACCCGACCCAAACTTCGGGTAGGACTGTGGGCTCGGGCCAAAAATCGCAGCTCTAGTTTGAAGCCGACTCCATTCAGAGTGGCTACCACATGCAACTGACCTCAGAAAACACAAAATGTCTACAAATTAGGCAATTTTACAGATAATTAGCTAAAATATTTCACGATAGTAGCTGAGCATCATCTCAACACACTCTGAAGACTACAAATCCTGCAGTATTTTTGTTTAAACCCTGGACATTAACTGTATGCATCAAATTAGCCTGTCAACAAAATATCATGAGCCAGTGAGCAGGTCTAAGTAAAACTATCAAAGTACCGTATTTTCCGCCGTAAACGTTGCACCGCCGTATAAGTCGCATCAGTCCAATTATCTCCAATAAAGTGGAAAAATCCATAAATATGTTGCACCGCCGTATAAGTTGCATCTATTATGCGTCACCGCTGACGCGTCGCGTATGTTACGCGTCACCGCTGACAACCCGGAAATGTGGGCCGGTGTTTTGACAAAAGTGGATTGGTTGCCAAATGGCGGCCACAGGAGCGTGCAGGAAGGACTTTAACAAGATTAACACTTAAAAACAATTATTTGTTTGCTGAAAATTATAGTACAGGTGTGTCTCAGTTGAACTTTTCCTTAATACCATACCATATTATTTTATTTATAGAGCACTTAAAACAGCGACAATGCCAACCAAAGTGCTGTACAAACAAACAAACAGGCAACACATAGGCAACATACACAATGAAGTAAAAAACAGAATATAGACATAAAATCGTTGCAGATAATAAATATAACGACCAAACACAGACCATCTGGTGTTGAAAGCAACAGAATAGTAATGGATCTTTAAACGGGATTTGAAAACCGAGCGGTAGGAGGCCTGTCTGACAAGCAGAGGTACCGGGTAACTCGTTCCAGAGTCTTGGTCCTGCTACAGAGAAGGTCCTGTCACCTCTGCGCTTAAGACGAGTTCCTGGAACTGTGAGAAGTAACTGGTCCGCTGACCTCAGAGAACGTGGTGGGACATACGGGTGTAGCAAGTCAGAGAGATGGGGGGGGGGACTGTTCAGCGAGTTGTAGACGTACAGGAGAATTTTGAACTGGATTTGAAGATGAACCAGTGCAGGGAGGCTAACACTGGTGTAATGTGCTCTCTTTTGCCTGTACTGGTTAAAAATCGGGCTGCTGCGTTCTGGACCAGTTGTAATTGTGCAATGTTTAGTCTGACTGATACCAAACAGGAGTGAATTGTAGTAATCAAGCCTAGATGTAATACATGTGTGTATTACTGTCTCCAGGTTATTTTTGGATCATATGGGCTTCAGGTTAGACAGTCGCCTCAGCTGGAAAAAACAGGATTTAACGATCATGTTTACATGACTGCTGAGTTTCATGGAAAGATCCATGATCACTCCCAGATTGGTGACTTTTTGTTTTTCAGACAGGGCTAAAGCAGAAAATAAATGCACGTAATGGTCAAATCAGCTGAATTTCAAAAATAGTTTTGCTGCCTCAGTTCTGCGAAGCGTGCACGCAAAGCAAGAGGAGCCGCCTGCATGTCATTAAAATTTAATAAGATATCCACCTAAACAATTACTGTATTTGTTTGCTTGACATTATAGTAAAGGTGCGTCTCAGTTGAACTTTTCCTTAATAAATGCATGTAATGGTCAAATCAGCTGAATTTCAAAAATAGTTTAGCTTCACCCAGCGTCACCTGCTGCTGAGAGGTGGTGTGATTCAGGCACGCACAGCTGTACGAGCCCATTTCTTAGAACTTTAACAAGATAAACACCTAAAAAAAAATTATTTGTTTGCTCAACATTATAGTAAAGGTATGTCTCAGCTGAACTTTTCTTAATAAATGCACTTTGACGGTTAAAACATGGCAAAATGACACCGACAAAATAAAGCGGCTTGAACATTACTACACACCCACCCGCGCATAATGATGACAGAAACACCTATTTATTTTATTTTTTATTATTCAAACCCGTTGAATTCATCATCCTCTGTCGCTGGCGAAGAGTTCTGCCAACTCCTGAAGTAAATGATGTAGCTGCCTCCTTTTCCTCCCCGGGGCTGTTGAAGTCCTCCTCCGCTGCAGCTCCATCTAACATCTCGGCCCTTCTGAACCCCGACTGGATGGTTTCTTTAGTGACTGAGGTCCGCGCTTTATCCATCCATCTAAGGACCTGCTGGAACGTTGTGTGGTGCATCCGTCCTGTAGCCATGAAGCTGTTGCTCTCCATCCACCATCCACTCCTCCCAAAGGCGGTGCAGAGCTGCTTTGAAGCTCCGGTTCACAGAAATGTCCAGAGGCTGCAGCACTTTGGTCAAACCTCCAAGGATGATGGCAGGAATGGAGTTAAACGCTTTAATTTTATCTTTAAATTGCGGCGTGATGTGCGCGCACCTGCTGTCCAGGTACACCGGTAGTCATCAAAAGCCTAGAGGGCCCTCTCTAGGCTTTTTCCATTCATTTCAGTCAGAATGAATGGAAACGGTCATATCTCAGCCAAAAATTGGTCTAAAAATATGGGGAAAATCCATTAATATGTCGCACCGCCGTTTAAGTCGCAGGACATGCAAATTAGGGGAAAAAACGGCTATTTCTACACCAAAAAATACGGTAATCACTAGTTTTACATCTACCACTGATTAACCCAATTCAAAATGACTGCCAGGGCTAACTGACCTTAGCTAAAACAAAAATGGCTATAACTTAGCCAATCTTTACTGCTGTTTATGTGGTAGTCACAGAGAATCATCTTGCGCTTCCATAATATTGCATGGAGTTGAACATGTCTTTCACAAGGCCTGAGTGAAACGGTAAACTCTAACTCCATCCCTTCTCATCATAAAATGATACAAAGCAATGGACAACATGCATTTCTTCAAAGAATACTTGGCCTTTTAATTGCACCACCTCAAATTATTGTGTGAAATGTCTGAAGTTATTATCATGTTCCTAAAAACACTAAGCGTTGCTCTCTTTGCTCAGGAGTCTCCTCTTTGGGTCCAGATTCTTCATCCGGTGTCTGTCCTCCTTCATGTGTCAGAGCAGGAGGTACACACAACGTTTAAAGATCTGTGAGGTTTCATGTTTGCAGTAGAGATCTTAAATCCTATTAAAATCCTGCTTCTATTGTTGTTGACAGATATGGATCCTGTTCCTTGGTGCCATGTTTGGATTGTCCTCTTACGGACCAATCGCCTTATTTGGAGTGATAGCAAGTGAATGTGCTCCCTCTAACTTTTGTGGAACTTCTCATGCAGTTGTAGCTTTGATGGCTAACGGTGAGCAGTGGATTTACAGGTCATCCAAAAAAGATCTGATGCGGTTTGATGACTAACAGAGCTTTTTGTTTGTCACAGTTGGAGCTTTCATAGCAGGGCTTCCCTTCAGCACAGTTGCCAAGCATCACAGCTGGGACACGGCCTTCTGGATGGCGGAGGTGATGATGGGCGTCACCACTGTAGCGTTCTTCCTCGTGCGGAACATGCGCACCAAAATGGGACGAATCACTGAGAAGATGGACTAATGCACAGAATACAACTGAACTTGAACTGTAGTGAACAAACGAGTTGTTTTAACAAACTAATCTCAAGGTGCATCAGAACTCGTTTGCTAATGCTCAGGGTGGCTTTAACTGAATCACTTTATATTTGGATGTTTTAGAAATTGGATATTCTCATTAAGAAGGAGCAATGAAAACAAAAACGTATTTTTTTTTGTGGTAAAAGATGAAACATTTAAAAATTGTTAATAGTTATTAGTTGATAAAACAATGATAAAGGGGCAAATAGAAACACATTTAATTTCACATTTCACACCAGCAGTTGTCAAAGGTGCAGCAGCAACAACAAAACATACATGAAAACATCAAATCACCATGTCAATGTTTCTGTCAGGTTCTGAGGAAAATCTTTTTATATTTGTTCCCAGACAAACATCAGCTGTTGATTGAACATCATTTTCCAAAACAATAAAAATATGTCTCAGACAGCAGAAAGGTTCTGAACCGGTTCTTGGACTAGGGGCAACTTGCTCCACGCTGAATTAGCTCTGGTACAAAAACTGAAACACTTTTTATTTTCAGACCTAATCAACCGTATTTTCCTGAATATAGGTTGCACCTGAATATAGGTTGCATTGTCCAATTATTGCCAAAAATTTGGAAAAATCCATACATAGGTCGCACCTGAATATAGGTCGCACCTACGTCAAAATGTGGACCGTGTTTAGCTCTGCTGAAAATATCTGCCACAGGAGCGCACAGCAAGGCTTTTAAGAAGATTAACACTTAAAAACAATTATTTGTTTGATAAAAATTATAGCAAATATGTGTCTGAGCTGAACTTTTCTTTAATAAATGAATAATTTTAGCAGGATAAACACTTAAAAATATATCTTTGTTAGCTGACATTATTGTAAGTGTGTCTCAGTTTAATTTTTGTAAAATAAATGATTACAAATCATCTTATTTTATAAAAAGCCATAAATAGGTCACACCTGAATACTGTATAGGTCACAGGGCATGCAAAAATGATTTAAAAAAAGCTGCGACCTATATTCCGGAAAATACGGTAAACAATTTTGCACTGAACAGATTCATGAAAACACAGTTTTTGGTTTATAAAGTCTCTATTTTATTTATAAAAAATTTAAACAGATTTCAGAGTCCTTTGGGCATCTTGACCACTTAAGGTCAGATCCAGTCTAGTAATCTCAACAGTTAAGACCTTTAAACCTGGACTAGATTGTCTTCCACTAAAGACAAACCATTCAAATAAAGTTTGTGAAAAATGCATTGGATTTTTTTAAAATATTATTGCTGGCTGAAGGTGAGCCTGAAGGCCTTACTGAGGCCCTCTGATGCCAAACTGCTGCAAAAAAACTAGTTATTAACTAGAGAAATTGCATTTCCTACGAAAATGCATTGTGAATGCTAATAGCAAAAGAAGATGCCGAGAAACGGCTGAAATTAGCTAAAAAAAAACCTGAAACGTAGCTGAAATGGAAAACCAAGCCTACATTTGCAGAAGAAAGCAGGAAGAACATATTTGCTGAATTAGGTTTAAATAAGTAAAAAAAGAGCACAAAAAATTGAAAATAAACTATAAAAAATATGAAATTTGAAAGGAAAAAAATTGCTGAAAAGGTGGAAATAAGTGAAATGCGCTTAAAAGAAGAAAAAAAAGTGGGATTAGCTGAAAAAGTTAATTAAGTACCAAAAGAGCTATAAAGCTGAAACTAGCAGAAAAAAAAGCTGAAAGGAGCATAACAATTTCAATTCAATTTATTTCTATAGCACCAAGTCACAACAGAAGTAATCTCAGGGCACTGAACGGAAACATTCATATATAAAATAATAATTACTCATTGTTTATATGAGGAGCGGGTTGTTTTGAGTTTAACTCCATCACAGAACTCTCATCTCAGCAAGCATGAAGGCGACGGTGAAAGGGAAAAACTTCCTCGTGAGGAAGAAACCTTTAGCACAGGGGTCACCAACCTTTTCGAAACTGAGAGCTACTTCGTGGGTACGGAGTCATACAAAGGGCACCAGTTTGATAAACTCTTCGGAAATAAAGCGTAAATTGAAAAAAATGTATAATAAACATATTTTTAAGATAGACATTTTAAAATATATATAAATACAAAAAAAAAGAATAACAACTGAATAAAATGAAATTTTAAATGCAGCTTAGTAGTGAGTTGTGCTATTTTTAGAATAGGTCCGCGGGCACCTCAAATGGTCCTTGGGGGCACCCGGGTGCCCGCGGGCACCGTGTTGGTGACCCCTGCTTTAGCAGAACCAGGCTCAGGACAAGCGACCATCTGCTTCGACCCGCTGGGTTTGAGAGGAACAGATACACAAAGAATCGCATGTTAAGATAGAAATAGTATCAAATGAAAACTATTCGGCTTTAATAATTAATTTAAGGAAATAAGGTAAATATGTCCTCTAGTAGTCTAAGCCTAAAGCAGAATAACAAACCAACCCTAACTATAGGATTTATCAAAAAGGAAAGTCTTAAGCCCAGTCTTCAAACTGGACAATGTGTCAGCCTCATGGACAGAAACTGGAAGTTGGTTCCACAAGAGAGGAGCCTGACAACTGAAAGATCTTCCTCCCATTATATTCCTAATTGTAGCTGAAATAACTTAAACTAGCAAGAATAAGCTAAAAGGTGCATAACAAGCTGAAATTAGCATAAAGAAGTTAATTAGGCTGAAAGTAGTAGAAATTACCACAAAAAAATTTGAATTGATCAGAAAACAGCTGAAATTAACTTGAAAAAAAAAAGCTAAAATAGCTGAAAATGTAGAACAAGCTTAAATTTGCAGACGAAAGCAGAGGGAACATGTTTGTCCAATTAGGCTGAAAGAAGCAGAAATGAGCACAAAAAGTAGAAATTATCTGAAAAAAAAAGCTTAAAGTAAATGTTAAATGGACTGTAGCACCGTTATCTTATTGAGATACTCAAAGCTAAGCACATCAGAGGCAATGAAAGTGTTGCTTACTAGAATATTTCACATACAATGTTTCCTTGTGTTGAGGTGAGGAGTGGGGGGTATGTCAGCTTTCCTAAACTAATGTATTTTTAACTGAGAAACATTGTTACACAGCAGCAGCTAATAATTCCACAGCCACTATTGATATGCACACCATTTAGAATATTAAATTGTGACGTTATCGTCTCTAAAATCAGTTTTTTTTTTCATCCATAATGATGACACTGATGGGACAAAAACAGATCTGGGTCTCACTGCAATTGTAAAAAAAAAAAAAAGGATCAAATGGATCAAAATATATTTGTCTAGTTTATTTACATTTGTTTGTCTGTCTGACTTTGTTAAATAAAAAGTTAGTTTTTGCCTGCAGCTTCATCTCTGCTCATTGGTGTCAGATCTGTAGTGTGTGCATGTGCACAGTGTGCAAAGAACCAGTCTAAAAAAAACATTTCACCTAGATGTCCTTACTTTAATTCCACACATTTAAAGCATGTTTCTCACGAAGTTTGTGTAAATTCAGCGGTGGGTTTTAAAGACATTTCAACTTTAACACACAGTGTCAGGTCAGCAGTATTTGTGTTTATAGAGAAATTAAATAAAAAAACAACATTAGCACTACACGTTTGTACTTGTGTTCAACACTACTCATGTAAAGGATGTTTCTCACGACGGTTGAGATAAGTGGGGTTTTAAACACTGTAGGCCCGTACCTGCAAACTTGTCGCGTTTTGGCAAAATTGACCGATTTCAAACTGAAACGTCATTTACGTGAATCGTGTAGATCCGAATAGGGTTTTTTGGGGCGTGGTG
>JBBPBX010021633.1:14185-42187 GCA_038048925.1 Garcialebias charrua | reverse complement strand
TCCAGTTAAAAAATGTGTGACCTTTCCATCACCTTTTAAAACTTAGTCCAGATTAATACATTCTTACCTGTGGAACACACCTGGTTGACAGAGACATAAATATAGTCTCATTTTCTAACATTGGTGTTGGATAGTGAAATGAGTGAAACACAATCTTTAAAAACGTATCATATTGAAATGTTTTGGAGACTACCGTATTTATTTTTTATGTCTAAGTTTCATTGTCTTGTCCTTCAGTGCCCACAGAGCAAACAGCATGAAGTCGGTCTGAGGATGTGTGCTGGACAGCCTGGTTTTTGTCTCGTCGTCTCGTCAAGGTTGGAGATTCTGTACAACTGGATAGGAACCATCCTTATTACCATCAGCTCCAGGATCAGATTCACATTGTGGATGTACAATATTGTGATTTTGTAGTATGGAGTGAAAATGATATTTATGTGGAAAGAATTCTGCCAGATGACCAGCTGTGGGAAACAGCAGTTCCCAAAATTCAGCACTATTTTACACATTGCATCCTACCTGAAATCCTGGGACAGAAATCCACACGTGACTAACCAATCTAAGAATCAAGAATGTTATTTGGAGTAGTTGATGAAAGGAGTTTGAAAAGTTTATACAAATTTAAACAGTTGCTCTTTTTTTCCCCAAAAACATTTGTCACTACCATAACATGTTTCAGCTACACCTGTAGCAAGCACTCTGCAGAAGGGTCATGTGATGTTGTTACATGTCATGACAGCTGTTTTTTATTTACAATAATCTTAATTGAAAAGTTAAGTATGTTAAATCAAATGATATATTTAAATCAATATGAGATTAGCTTGTGAATTTCAAAGGTGTTCTAATATGTTAAATAACAGCACATACAAATGTCATATGTCACAAATGTTGCAAAATGAGTCTACTTCAGAAAAATGTTTTTATTTCAATAGCAAAACTCATGTCATTTTAACTGACCAATATTCACAAAGATTGGTTATGGAGTTCATTGAATAAATTAAAAATATTCAACCTTATTGGGTAAATTTTTTTTTTGTCTTCATGAACAATTAACATGTACAAATATGGTCTGTAACAGTATTAGTGATTTAATTTACTTTTGATTTACTTTAAATGATAAATACATGTATAATCATTTAAACTTAAAATATTTATATAAATATAGTTGATTGAATTACTTGTCGCTCAGGCCACTCTATTAAGAATTGTAATCTTTCATGGAGAACATGAATCGTTCTAAAACAAATTCGAGACACAGTGGCTTTTGACACATTAAATCTATAGGCAAGGTCTTGAAGCTGCAGATGTAATCTGAGATGCATAAGTATCATAATAAATTGCTCAAATTTGGAGAGTGCTGACAGTGATGACATGCTGATGTATAAGGTTCACAGAGCTGAAAAATTTGCATCAAAACTAAAAAGTTGGGCAGTCCCGTATAAAACTTTGTTTTATCGTTGTTCTGGAAGGTTTCAGGAGTAAATTTAGTCACTGAGACTTTTTCCTTAAGGTCGCAGATCTCAGTTGTGTAGCCTTTCACTGCATCCTCCAGCTTTGTGAGGTCAACCATGCTTAGATCCGTCTGGCATTCTGCATCTGCAAATATTTAATTATTAAAAATTACGTTCAGAAATTCTATAAATAAATAAATAGTATTTTTATTTATTATTATTTTACCTTTGAATCGTTCGTTTTCAGGGGCTGGTAAGCTTTCTTCACAGAGCTCATCTTCCAGACTGTTGGCCTCCTCAGTGCAGAGAAGCTTCCAGGCCTTAGCTCTTTCCCTGCGCCGGAGGGATGCTTCTGTTTGTGGCCACTCGTTACTTCTTTGGTACCCCAGGTTAACAGTGGGGGCCCAGTCTTGGGAATGTACATCACCTGCTGCACTCGGACAACCTAAATATAAGACACCACTTTAAAGTAAAACACGTAAATGCCTTTCCTAGCACTAAGCTAACCGCTAACAACATTAGCATTCTAATCGGATTTTTTCTGGGAACAACCAAGTGTTGAACCACTACACAAGCTAGGGCATAACATATCTTATCTGTCTTTCTAGTTACTGTCCAATAAAATATCTGAAAATATGATTTAAACGATACGACCCTTACCTGTAACAAAGTGGTCGCTGCAGACTCTCGTCAGTTTCTGCACCTCCTGTTTTTAGCCGTAGGTTGTAATCCACGTTTGTCGTCTTTTTTCTGTAAGTTTTTTTAAATTAATCCCCTTGTAGCATACTACTTTCGGAACACGAAAATAACTTTTATCTATCTCTCGATTAGAGCGGTTGCAACAACCGTAAACGGCACAGAATTTAGGCATGTTGATGCTGAATCAGCAACAGAAGGAAACGGCTGCGTTTACTTCTTGCCCCGCATTTGCATTCTGTGACGTCACTGCTACGTCATCTGAAACCCAGCAATAGGATGTATTTTTTTCTAGTATAACATCTTCAAAGATACCCAATAAGCAAACAGATGGAGAGAGTGGGATATTAATTTTCAAACATTTAGACAAGTCTTCACATACCTGTACCCAGAACCTCTGAACGGGTGGACAGAACCAGAGCGCGTGAATATAATCATCAGGTGTATTACTTATGCACTGTGAGCACTTGTTAGATGGTATAAAGCCCATCTTAAACATTCGCTCCCCTGTATAATGTACTCTATAGAGAACCTTATATTGTATTAATTGTAAATTGGAGATTCTAGTCAATTTAAAAGTATTTGAACATACTTGAGACCAAATTTTTTGTTCAAAGTTGATTGATAAATCTGACTCCCATTTTTCAACAGGTAGTGCTATCGAGTCATCGATTCTAGACAATTTTTTGTATATTTTAGATAATAATTTGGGTGGTTGAAAATTAATAAACTCTAACACACATGTTGGTGTTTCCAACAATGTTTTATTAAGCTTAAATTTCTTTTTTACAATTGACTTAATTTGTTGGTATTGTAGGAAATATTTGTTATCAATGTCATATTGTATTATTAATTTATTAAATGGAATAAAGTCTATACCCTCAAATATGTGTTCTAGACATTCAATACCTTTCATTCTCCAACCTGGGAAATTTAACATATTATTTTCTTGTTGAATGTCAGGATTGTTCCAGAGAGGTGTATGTCTACATGGGAGTAGTGAAGACTTTGTCATTTTCAGATACTCCCACCATGCTGTCAGAGATGATCTAATATTGATGTTCTTAAAGCAGACATGTCTTTTTAAATCTGTACTGATAAATGGTAGATCTGAAATCCTAATATTATTACATAAAGTTTGTTCTATATCTATCCAAGTTTCATCTAGTGCATTTGGTTTTAACCACTTTGATATATATTGTAACCTGTTTGCTAAATAGTAGTAATAAAAGTTTGGAAGTTCTAATCCTCCGGTATCTTTAGATTTTTGTAATGTTTTTAAACTAATACGCGGAGTTTTATTGTTCCAAAGGAATTTAGATATCGAAGAGTCCAGGGACTTAAACCATTCATTTGAAGGTTTATTTGGAATCATTGAGAATAAATAATTTATTCTTGGCAGCACCATCATTTTTACTGAGGCAACTCTTCCCATAAGTGATATGGGTAGAGATCTCCATCTAGTAAGATCGTCTTCAATTTTCTTTAATAGTGGGATATGATTTAATTTTATTAAATCCTCCAATTTAGGAGAGATATTAACACCTAAATATTTAATATTACCTGATTGTAGTCTTTCATTAAGAGAATTATTAAACACACAATTTATCGGAAGCACTGTAGATTTTGTCCAGTTTATAGAATAATCAGAAACTTTTGAAAATGAGTTGATTAACTTGATAACATTAGATATTGAGTTTCCTGAGTTCTCAAGAAAAAGCAAAACATCATCAGCATAAAGACTAATTTTATGTTCTATGTTTCTACCCTTTATTCCTTTAATATCAGCACTTTGCCTTATTGCTGCTGCTAAAGGTTCAATAAAAATAGCAAATAATGCTGGTGAAAGTGGGCAACCTTGCCTGGTGCCCCTCTGTAAACAGAAGCTTGAAGATAATTGATTATTTGTCCTGACGCACGCTGTTGGTGAACTATATAATATTTTTAACCAGTTAATGAAGTAATTCCCAAAACCAAATTTATTTAAGGTAGCAAATAAAAAATTCCAATTTACTCTATCGAAAGCTTTTTCAGCATCTAAAGAAAAAATAGCTGTTTCAATATTTTTAAAATACGAATACTCTATTACATTATATAATCTGCGAGTGTTTGTGTTCGAGTGTCTTCCCTTTATGAATCCGGTTTGGTCTGGATGTATAATAACAGGAGTTATCTTCTCTATTTGTAACACAACATGCCATTTTACTAAACAATGGTTACACTCCACTGCATGTATAAAAATATTAACTTTACCCACACGTTGGAGGAGTTACTTCTGCTTCCCTCGCGCTCTGTCACGCTGCAGAGATTGTTTTTGTTTTTTTACAGAGTTCGCTGTCGTCTCCTCCCCCTGTCTATCCTGAGGTTGTGATTGGCCAAATGTCGCGCTCCACCAAAGATGTTTATTGTCGTGAAGATGCATGACTCTTTCTTGAAATCCAGTCGGGGGAAATGATGCATTCTAACACGGGTCTTTCAAGTGGAGAAGACGAAAAAGTTCCGGAACGCACCTCACGCTTAAAAAAAGTCCCGGTACTGTCAGGGTTAAATTTTAGAAGTGGCGGAACTGGGTACCGGTGAGTTCCGGCCCACTTAAAGCACTGTCCAAAATTCATGGTTAAAGCCCGTGTCTTCGTCTAAAAAGTTGCTTTTCTTATAATAATAATAATAATAATATTAATGAATTCAATTTATAACGCACTTGAAAATCTCAAATCTCATCTTTGCAAAAAGAAGCTGAGAACTTGTTTACTGCCTTTTTTTTTTTATTTAAAGCTTTGTGTGAAAAATGCTATGCTAAAGAACTCAAATCACAGAGCGTCCACCATTTTTAGAACCGAAGAGAGACAGCCCATGTCACATCAAGGGGCCTCCCTCCCATTTTTCTTAAAGCGACACGCTGCTCGCTCCCTCACCATCCATCCTTCTGTTCGAACAGTCTTATACTGCCATCCGGTGGTTGAAAAAATGTACTACACTCAAAACAAATTAAACATTTCTTTTTAAATTTGACAATAATTACTAATTATTGTCAAATTTCAAACAATATCATTTATCGCAATAATTTCTGAGACAATTAATCGCCCTGCAAAATTTGTTATCGTGACAGGCCTAATCAGGAGTTTCATCCATGTCACCAGAGCGTCTCCTCTGAAACAAATCCCTAATGTGGGGAGTGATAGGACAATGTGCATAGGGCGGCCGTGGCGTAGTGGTAATGGCAGTCGTCCCCCGATCCGAAGGTTGGAGGTTCGAATCGCGAGTTCCCACACCATGTGTCGTTGTGTCCCTGGGCAAGACACTTAACCCCGAGTTGCTCCCGGTAGGACTGGCTGGCGCCTTGCATGGCAGACTACCGCAACTGATGTATGAATGGGTGGATGGCTGGTGCTGTAAAGCGCTTTGGGGCCCCTCATAGGGGGCTGGAAGGCGCTATATAAGTAAGCTCCATTTACCATTTACCATACGTATCTAGCTTACCTCGGCTTTATAACTCGAACCCCACACTCTCTGTTCTTTCAACTGGGAAAGCTCCTCGGATGAGAAGTGAAACGTCTTCTGTTACAATCAAAAAGGCGTTCAATACAAGATCAACTGGACTTTATTTCTGTTACAAATAAAGTCCAGTTGTTTTTGTCTTGAGCTTTTTTTGAATTTACGATGTCCGGGATGACTGAGAACCTTCACCAGCATTTGTATGTTAGTACAACTGGTATGATTTTATTCACCAAATAGGAAGACAAACACCATTTTTACTACAAAAACGACTGAGTTAACTCATTAAATCTGCGTTTTGTTCCGCAGCGCGCCATTTTCTCCGTACTTGATTCGACATCAGAGGATGCAGTGAACTCATACTCCCGTTTTCTCCGGCGCTGGACCGAATCTATTGAAATTTGTTTTGATTCTTATCATATTTGTGTCCTTGTTCTTTCAGTGTACCCTGAAGAGTTCTTACCCACATACGGTTCTATTAAAGAACACTCAGCAATAACCAAAGTAGAACAGGTGAGTGTCGTTTCTGTACGCTGCATTTAGAAAGGTTGCTCATAACATGAGGCCCTTTAACAGCTTTAATTATAAGTTGTGCCACAAATCCTAATGTGGGAGGGAGGAAGGCGAAGGGCGGGTATCCCAGTGTTTGTTGACGCTTCCCATTTCCACTTAATGATGTGTATTCCAGATGAAAGCTTGTCGTGGACAGCGTTTAACAATAGCTCTGCTCAGACCTCGTCTGTAAACTGGTCTTTAGCTCCTTCCGCGTGTACGGTGTAATGGAGGAAGAGGAGTATGAGTTTCGCGCTGTGGGCTTACCTGATGGGCTTTGTTTCTGCCCTAAGGTCGAGTATAACGGCGAACCCGATTTCCTATTCTTCAACGACGGCAAGAGGAAGATCGATTTCATCCTCGTGTACGAAGACGAGGACAAGAAGGAGTATGAGAAAAGGCATGTGTTCCAAAGACGAAAGGTAATGTTTTTTTAATTAAATTTATTCTCCAACCAGATGTTTTTCACCTTGTTTCGTCTCTAAATTATGGTCTAGTTCGCTAAATTTGTTGCAAAATCCTCAATGAATCCAAACAACAATAAATAGAGTACAGTTATATATTATTTATCAGTGAAATTAGGATTTTATAACTCTCTTGTGTGTCTTTGATAACGCGTGACGTCGAGTTTACTTGTTTGTTTTTTTAATTGTCCAATTAAACAGTAAGTAGATCTAGTCACGTTAATACAAACTCAGTTGTTTAACAGCAAATAATTAGGGTATTTATTGTAAAATATAAGTATAGAAGACTATTTGTTAAAGGTGTTTGTATTTGCACCAGGCTGACTTGAACTTCTTTAATCGTGAATGCGTACAAAGGAATGAACTGAGCCTTTTTCGTGTGTTCAGTGCAGCTAGATCCACGTGCAACGTTAGGGCGAACGAATAAAAACGATCGTTACTGTCTTTACATCAGCTGACATGCAGGATATTTATTCAAAGTAAGTTGGAAAAAGGACTAAAACACGAAACAGGATACAGAGAAACAGGCCGATCCTGCCTTTCACAACCAGCTTACTGTTGTTTGTGTAACACCGTGTGTAGATTACTGCAACTTTAAAACCCCGAGCTGGTTTTGAAACCGTGAGGGATCAAATCATCAGGTATTTAATAAGTTGGAGCTGATAACAGCTGAAATATTGCACGCTGTAGGCGTGGTCAGATATTGAAGAGTTGTTTTTTTTCTTTTTTTTCTGACTGTGTTGACTGGAAACACAACCTCAGAGCTGTTCAGCCAGCTTTAAATTCTGCTTGATTTCTCAGAAAGCTCAGCCGGTAAAGCCACTCAGTCAAAACTCATTTTTCTTCTGCAGCTGAAACATTTAGTCGAACTAAATCCTCTGAGAGCTGAGCTTCTGTCGCCACCAGACACTCCCTTCACCCTGACATCTTTTCTTCCCCCTGCTTCTTGTGGTTTTATAAAGATGGCGTCGACTAATTATCAACACCAATCTGCTGTTTTTGGAGCAGTTTTAATCACTTTTATGTGTAAGCCGATGTTCAAAGAGTCTTGGGAAGTCTTAAATATGACTTTCCTGATTTTCTTGGGAACGTTACAGCTGAACCACAGGAAGTGCCAACAATGGAGCTGCCGCTGAGCATAAATACATTTAAAGATACGACTCACCCAGAAGGAATGACGATTTGTTTTAGATGATAACAAGCTTGACGTATTAAAATAACTCAAGCAGAACAATTAATTATGAACGCAAAGTGCATTTCCTGTTAAATGTATGAAACTACTGGAACATTCTCTTCTTAATGTCATACTTTGTCCTTGGACTGTATACAATCAACAAGAGCCTGTGTATTTAACATTTTCATATTTTTATTATTTGCAGTGTAAATAATCAATGTTTTATTGGAAACGATGTTAACTTTAAAGTGAGCTTTGAGTACACTATTAGAAGTCATCTGAAAGCAACAATATTCTTGTGATTGGATTATCTGTTTAGCTAGTAATAGTTTAAAACAAAGTCAGATTTTTTTTTTATCCATTCTCGTTCTAATAATTAGACTTTGAAGAGCTTGAATACATTAAATCTTAAAGGCTAGAAGAGCTTTGGGTGTTTAAACTACCGTATTTTTCGCTGTATAAGTCAGTTCTTTTTTTTTTCTTCATAATTTGCATGCCCTGCAACTTATATGCCAAAGTGACGTATTTATGAATTTTTCCCCCCATATTTATAAACCAATTTTTGGCTGAGATATGACCGTTTTCATTAATTCTGACTGGGAAAATTGAACACTATCATTTTCAGCCGCTAGATGGCAGCAGAATAGTATGACACACCATTGTATCATGTAATACAGTCGTCCCCAAACTTTTTCCTGTGAGGGCCACATAACTTTTCCCTTCTCTGGTGGGGGGCCGGAGTCAGTTTTTAACAGGAAAAAGTGTGACGATTGCAGGAGTGCCTAAATCAGGGGTGCCCAACCTTTTTTGAACCAAGAGTTACTTTTGAAGTCGGCAGTTTGCCGAGAGCTACTCGTCCAGTCTCAGTATCAAAAAACAAAATTTTTCATCTCCCTACTCCTCACTTCTTTAAAGTAAATAAAACAGAACGTAATGTGTTGCTAGTTTTATTTAATTAAAGTATTTTATCAAAGTAAAATGACGCAATATTTGAAAAGCACACCATATTTTTTAAAGAAACGAATAAACAATGAACTGAACAATATAAAACTCCCTCATTTACACTAACTATTTACAAAAAGTGACTTACAAAGGTGCAGATTTACAAATCTCCAACAACTATTTCAAACCTCAATAAAACCTAAATATCAAAACTAGGCAGCTGCTCTGTGCAGCAGGATGGTGTCATCTGGTGCAAGCTGTATAAAATAAATGTGTCTCTACCTTAGTGGCACTTCTGACACTGAGAGGAGGAGGCGCGGGGCAGTATGAGGTGGTTGGGAGGCGCAGGCAGGTCTCCAGATGATCATCAGTCATTGTGGATCTGTTTTTGGACTTGATGATTTTCATGTGTGAAAAAGCAGACTCACACAGGTAGGTAGATCCAAAAAGTGCTGTTAAGTTCAAAGCACATCTTCGGATGTAAGGATACTTTTCTTCTGAGAGCAGACTCCAGAACTCTCCATCCACGCCAGGTGATGCTCGAATTACAGATGAGGCAAATAGACTTTGAATTAGAATAAACAAAAAAATACTCCTCCTCCCACTCTGTGTGAAAATAATACGTTTTTGTTTGCTTGTTTGCTAGTTTTCCATCCATGTTTACTGTGCACCGACAGCTCCACTGCTGTCCTAAAGTCTCGTGAGAGCGCTGTGTCACCGCACCCAAAACTCGCAAGACTATGTCTGTGAGAATACAAGATGAGGAGGGCTGAGGAAAGCGTTGCTGCGCATTGGAATATCGTCACTCCTCCCACCCTAGCTAGCTCCCTTTATGTGAAAGGGAGACAATTCAACTTACTCCTTCATCTTTAAAAACTGTGTTAGGATAGGCTAAGTACTTGGTGACCGTACAGTACTGTACATGTATTCATTTGTAAAAAAAAAAAAAAAAAAAATTTTTTTTATTTTTTTTACTATTGTTCTGGGGGCCGGACCAAATGTGGGGGCGGGCCGGATGCGGCCCGCGGGCTGTGGTTTGGGGAACACTGATGTAATAGGTAAAAGTCTCTATAAATGACATAATCGGCTTGCCATAGCCTGCCAACCGTCTGCCCGGAGCAACCGAATCAGCTTCATTTCGTTGCACCGCACCGGTAAGATGCAGCTGATTTGACCATTAAAGGTATTGTGACATGATGTTGTAAATTTGCATATTTGTCAGAACATATATATCAGCTCTGTTCGTTTTTGCAAAATAAATTATAATATATTAAAATTTCATTCATAACCAAGTTATGGTAGTTTTTTTCTCTGGGACACGCCCCTAAAAATCCGCGCATTTCCGCAAAACGTGACAGCGGGAAGGCACGCTCCAACGCGCATTTAAATAATAATGGCGGAGCATGTCCAATCGCGTCTGAGATATATCATTTTAAGACTGTAAATCATCCAAAACTCATTAATAGACCCTCCCCGAATAAAAAGAAACTACAGATGTTACCTGATCGCGCCGACATAATTTAAAAATACATAAATCTTGTTGTATGTATAAGAAACGTGTTTGTTGTGTTTTCTTTTTTTAATAAAATGAATTTAAATTAAAAAAAAAAAAAATAGCGTTTCGTTTTGACTCGGGTATCTATGCTAATGTATGTTAGCAGCTATCGGCCGACAGTCCCGGTAACGTCTGAGATATCTTTTTTAAACAGTAAATCATCTAAAACTCTCATTAATAAACCCTCCATGAATAAAAATTACAGATGTTACCTGATCGGCAGTAAGATGGTCGCTGCAGACATAGGACTCTCAGTAGGAACCCATTTGTCACAAGTTCTCTGTACTTCCATTCTAGGCAAAGTTTCTCATCTTTTGGGAATTTGTGAAGGCTCACTTGTTCACTGCTGATATTAGAACACCCAAATGCGCTACAACGTGACAGCATTTTTCAAGTTACACAAAAAAAAGAAGCGACCTTTCAGGAAATGAATCGGTATGGCAAGCAGTTAACACACCAAACAAACGGGCAAGGCTCTGCCTTCTTCCCGATGGTACGTCACTGATGACGTATTGCGGAAATGCGCGGAATTTTAGGGCCGTATCCCAGAGAAAAAATTACCATAATTTTGAATGAAATTTTAATATATTTCGAATTTATTTTGCAAAAACGAAAAAAAAACTCAATGATCTAAGATATATATGTTCTGACAAATATGCAAATTTACAACATCATGTCACAATACCTTTAAAGCACATTTATTAAGGAAAAGATCAACTGAGACGCAACTTTACTATAATTTCAAGCAAACAAATAATTGTTTTTAAGTGTTAATCTTGTTCAATTCTTGTTAAAGTCCTCCCATGCACGCTGCTGTGACCACCATTTGGCAGCTGATTGATTTTTGGCACAACACCGGCTCACATTTCCAGGTTGTCAGCAGTGATGCATAATAGATGCAACTTGCGAAGTGACATATTTATGGATTTTTCCACTTTATTAGACATATTTGGAGTGGTGCGACTTATACGGCAGAGCGACATGTACGATGGAAAATACGGTACCAATTATTATTGTCTGTCAGTTAGCAGTCTGGCAAGAGGCAATGGCATTTTTACTTGTGTGTGTTCATTTGTCTGTAGCGTTAGCAAAATATTCCATGGGCCAGTGGACAAGTTTTAATTAAACTATCAGTCAGTGGCAGATAGAACCCAGGAGTGCAGACTTTTCACGAGGAGCTCAGGAAATAAACATTTATCGGAAACAAAATGCTGTTATGGCTGCCTAACTCTACGTAAGGAAGACAAATAGGACTGCAAGGAGGGCCGAGACGGCATGTAACATGTATGATGCTCCACTGAGGAAGACACAGAGTGTAGGAATTTATGGAGCGGGACTGATGAACAAATAATAATATAATAATAATAATTTTATTTAAAAGTGCCTTTCAGGACACCCAAGGACACTTAAACAAATCTCTCCACAAGTTACAGATGGTCCAGAACTCAGCTGCCCGTGTCATCACTCAAACCTCCTACTATGATCACATCACTCCTGTCCTGCAGCAGCTCCACTGGCTCCTGGTCAAATCACGCATCATCTTCAAAATTCTACTCCTCACGTTCAAATCTATCCACAACCTTGCCCCTCCTTATCTATCTGACCTCCTACAAATCTCCATCCCATCACGCTCTCTCAGGTCCTCCTCTTCACTACAACTCCATGTACCCTCTGCCCGCCTCTCCACCATGGGGAGCAGGGCCTTCACCTGCTCTGCCCCTCACCTCTGGAACGCTCTACCGCCCGACCTTTGAAACACCACCTCCCTTTCTCTGTTCAAGACTGCTCTGAAAACACATCTCTTTAGACTACCGAGTAGCTTATCATTAACTTCACTAAATGTACAGTATTTTATATTCTTTTGTATTTTATATTCTTTATTTATTTTATATTTCAATTTGTTTTGCTGTAAAGTGTCCTTGGGTGTCCTGAAAGGCGCTTTTAAATAAAATGATTATTATTATTATTATTATTATTATTCATTTCTCATCTTTGGGGTCAAACTAATTAGAAACTCTGACATGGATGGTGGTTGTTAATATGCTTCAAGGAGTACTAAGCTTTATTTTTTTGTATCTTTAGAGACGACGGGAGTTCTTTGAGGCCAGCCTGATGAAGATGGGCGTGGAGCTGGAAGCCACGCCGTCTGTAGGTGGAAGTTCTTTAAAGCTGTTTTTTATACAACACTTCGTGTCTTTCTCACCTAAACCAAACTCCCGTTGTGTTGCATGCAGGTAGTGGACGACAAAGTCATATTCGTGAAGGTTCACATGCCGTGGGACGTGCTGTGCACCTACGCCGAGGTCATGCACATCAAGCTTCCCATCAAGCCCAACGACATCCCTCCCCGCCCCTCGTATTGGCGCTTTTTAAACTGCATCACCAAACACTTCTATCCCAACGAAGACCTGATCAGAAAGGAGTCCGAGTTCTTCACGGCGCCCTTCGAGAAGAGTCGCGTGGGTGCCTTTTACACCGAAAACAAGGATCTCTTCTTCACACCGTCCTTGCGGAGCAGGATGGCAAGTAGCAACTGGCTTTTTTTAATAACTGACTATGGAGGAGTGGACATCTTTTATTGATCGTATTCTTTTTTTTTTATCCAGGCGTTTTACATCTTGAGCAGAGCTCCCTACGAAGTACACGGAAACATCAAGAAGTTTGGCATCACCAAGCTCCTGGATGGTGGAGTGTACAAAGCTGCCTATCCCCTTCATGATGTAAGCTTTCTTTTATTTATCTGCACTGGGCTTTGTCAAGTTCACCTAAATGTGTTTCATGCTTTTGTTTTTGCTATTGAAGTGCAGGTTCAATGTCAGGTCTAAAGAACAGCACTCTCCTAACGAGAGGCTTCTGCTCTTTAAAGAATGGGCTCATCCCAAGAACTTCTACAAGATGCAACCACTTGACCTCATCAGGTGGGCAAATCCTTTTTTGACTCCCCTCGCAAATAAATCCAGTAATGTTGCAGAAATACAGGAAGTGCTGTGTTGTATAAACAAAACCTTGATACCATTTTTGTTTCACTCCCTCCGCAGAAGATACTTTGGGGAGAAGATCGGCATTTACTTCGCCTGGCTGGGTTTCTATACCATGATGCTGGCTGTGGCTGCTGTCGTAGGGCTGGCCTGCTTCTTTTATGGCTACCGTAATCAAGAAACAAGCACATGGAGGTATCACAGCTAAATCAACGATGTGTCGTTTGTTTTCTCGATCAGATGTCGTCGACTAGCCGCATCAACAACTTTGAAAGAGAAAAAGTGTCGAAGATTTTATTTTATCATTCATAGTTTAACAATTCAAACTAGAGAAACTGCATTTCATGTGTCTAAAAAAGCTACCGTAAGTCTGGTCCTCTGGACATTCAAAAAACAAAACAAAACAAAAAAAAATTGTAGAAATGTTTCGTCTTCACCATCAGAGTGCTAACGATCCATCGTTAGGCTGATGGTCCTCCTTGATCATGTGAGCAGCTGGTTTTGGCTGTCATCAGCCAACTGGTTGATCCACTGTGAGAGGGTGCTATTTATAAGACTGAGCTGAATACAGCGAATGTTTTTCACGAATGAGGGAAAACTGGAGCGTGAGATCGATAGGCGGATAGGTGCAGCGTCCGCAGTGAAGCGGGCGCTGTACCGGTCTGTCGTGGTGAAGAGAGAGCTGAGTCAAAAGGCAAAGCTCTCAATTTACCGATCGATCTACGTTCCCACCCTCATCTATGGTCATGAGCTTTGGGTTATGACCGAAAGAACAAGATCTCGGATACAAGCGGCTGAAATGAGTTTTCTCCGCAGGGTGTCTGGACTCTCCCTTAGAGATAGGGTGAGAAGCTCAGTCATCCGGGAGGGACTCGGAGTAGAGCCGCTGCTTCTCCACATCGAGAGGAGCCAGTTGAGGTGGCTCGGGCATCTGGTTAGGATGCCTCCTGGACGCCTCCCTGGTGAGGTGTTCCGGGCATGTCCCACCGGGAGGAGACCCAGAGGAAGACCCAGGATACGCTGGAGGGACTATGTTTCTCGGCTGGCCTGGGAACGCCTTGGGATTCCCCCAGAGGAGCTGCTCCAAGTGGCTGGGGAGAGGGAAGTCTGGGCCTCCCTACTTAGGCTGCTACCCCCGCGACCCGACCCCGGATAAGCGGAAGAAAATGGATGGATGGATGGATGGATGGAGCTGAATACAGCATCTCAGACTGAGGAAGTCTTTCGGACGAAAGACGAAACGTTTCTACAAATTTTTTTTTCCTACAATTTTTTTGCTTTGTTTTGTTTTGTTTTTTGAATGTCCAGAGGACCAGACTTAGCTTTTTTAGATTTTTCTACCTGGATTATTGAGCATGCATCAGTGCATTTCATGTGAAAATTCAGTGTACCGGTACATGCTTCTTGCTGAAGAACTTGCTGAAAAACAGCTGAAATTAGCTAAAAATGTGCTGAGATGTAGCTGAAGTGGAAGAACAAGCCTATGTTAGCAGAAGAAAGCAGAAAGAACACATATTTGCTGAATTAGCTTTAAATAAGCACAAATGAGCACAATAATTAGGAAAAGGACATCAGCTAAAAAAAATCTGAAAATTGTGAAAAATAGCTGAAAAGGCAGAAAGAAACTTTAATTACCAGAAGGAAGTGGAAGGAGCTGAAATGAGCTAAAATAAAATAAAAAAGTGGAATTGGCTGAAAATGCTAAATTTAGTACAAAAACAGCTAAAAAATAGCTGAAATAGCAGAAAAGCTGAAACTAGCAGAAAAAAACTGAAAAGAAAATAACAAGTTGAAATGCGAAGAAGTATGGTAAGTTAATTAGGCTGAAAGTAGAAGAAATTAAGTAAAACTTGAATTTATCTGAAAACAGCTAAAATTAGCTAAAAAGGTAGAATAAGCTTCAATTAGCATAAGAAATTTGCACACAAAAAAACAGCTGAGAAGTAGCTTAAAAGCAGAAAGGAGCTTAACACACCAGACAAAAGTGGAGAGGGCACATTTTTGCTAAATTAGACTGAAAAAGTTGAAATGAGTGCAAAAAATTTTGAATTAGCTGAAAAAGCTAAAATTAGTATAAAACAGCTAAATTGTAGCTGAAATTGTAGAAAAAGCTGAAGCTTGCAGAAATTCTCTGAAAGGAGCATAACAAACTGAAATTAGCAGAAAGAATTTAAAAAGAAGCACAAAAATGTTTTAGTTAGCAGAAAAAAATCTGAAAAGAGCACAAAACAGCTGAAATTAGTGGAATAAAAAATAAATTTGCACAATGAAGTTGAACCAGAACAAAATGTGAACGGAGCAGTAAAAGGCTGTAAACACATCTAAAGATTTGAAGGATGTTAAATGAGCTCAATTCATTTTCAATGAGAAAAAAAGTGACAGAAAAGGCTAAATATTTCAAAAATCTAAAGTTGCAACAAAACAAAAGTCACAGCAGGATTGTCCTGAAAGAGCTGAACGTTTTGATTTAGGATTTCAGTGCATCAGAGGTCATTCTGCACACAGCTGGATTAGAGGAGGGTGTGGCAAGTTTCAGAAAAACATCTGGTGAAAATTTAGAAACACCGCCCCCAAATAGATTTTAAATTTGAATATGTATTTTCTCTTCTTATCTGTTTACATTCCTGTAGATCTTTGTCTCGTCTGTGTATTTCTCTCTCGTTTAACTCGTGTTGTGTGTCCTAAAACCTCTCAGCAAAGAGGTGTGCGACCCTGAGATCGGAGGACAGATTGTGATGTGTCCGCAGTGTGACCTTTGCAAATACTGGATACTAAACAGCACCTGTGACACTTCAAAAGTGAGACTTTTGTTTTTAATGGTGTGAATGCTGAGTCAGCATCTTAGTGCGACCATCTCTTTAATTCCTTCAGAAACATTGTTTGCATTGTTATTGCTTAAAAATCTGATTTTCTACTTGTAGCTATTGTACTCATTTTTGTTAGGTTTGCTGCCTTTAGCTACTGTTCTGCTACCTTTAGCTACTGTTCTGCTGCCTTTAGCTACTGTTCTGCTACCTTTAGCTACTGTTCTGCTACCTTTAGCTACTGTTCTGCTACCTTTAGCTACTGTTCTGCTACCTTTAGCTACTGTTCTGCTGCCTTTAGCTACTGTTCTGCTGCCTTTAGCTACTGTTCTGCTGCCTTTAGCTACTGTTCTGCTACCTTTAGCTACTGTTCTGCTGCCTTTAGCTACTGTTCTGCTGCCTTTAGCTACTGTTCTGCTACCTTTAGCTACTGTTCTGCTACCTTTAGCTACTGTTCTGCTGCCTTTAGCTACTGTTCTGCTGCCTTTAGCTACTGTTCTGCTACCTTTAGCTACTGTTCTGCTACCTTTAGCTACTGTTCTGCTACCTTTAGCTACTGTTCTGCTGCCTTTAGCTACTGTTCTGCTACCTTTAGCTACTGTTCTGCTGCCTTTAGCTACTGTTCTGCTACCTTTAGCTACTGTTCTGCTACCTTTAGCTACTGTTCTGCTACCTTTAGCTACTGTTCTGCTACCTTTAGCTACTGTTCTGCTGCCTTTAGCTACTGTTCTGCTACCTTTAGCTACTGTTCTGCTACCTTTAGCTACTGTTCTGCTACCTTTAGCTACTGTTCTGCTGCCTTTAGCTACTGTTCTGCTGCCTTTAGTTACTGTTCTGCTACCTTTAGCTACCATTCTGCTACCTTTAGCTACTGTTCTGCTGCCTTTAGCTACTGTTCTGCTACCTTTAGCTACTGTTCTGCTACCTTTAGCTACTGTTCTGCTGCCTTTAGCTACTGTTCTGCTGCCTTTAGCTACTGTTCTGCTACCTTTAGCTACTGTTCTGCTGCCTTTAGCTACTGTTCTGCTACCTTTAGCTACTGTTCTGCTGCCTTTAGCTACTGTTCTGCTACCTTTAGCTACTGTTCTGCTGCCTTTAGCTACTGTTCTGCTGCCTTTAGCTACTGTTCTGCTACCTTTAGCTACTGTTCTGCTACCTTTAGCTACTGTTCTGCTACCTTTAGCTACTGTTCTGCTGCCTTTAGCTACTGTTCTGCTGCCTTTAGTTACTGTTCTGCTACCTTTAGCTACCATTCTGCTACCTTTAGCTACTGTTCTGCTGCCTTTAGTTACTGTTCTGCTACCTTTAGCTACTGTTCTGCTGCCTTTAGCTACTGTTCTGCTGCATTTTTGCTTGTCTTTGGGGATTTTAGCCTCTGCTTGTTTTAACTTTTCCAGTTCAGTTTTAGCTTCTTTATCAAACTGTAGTAAAAGTCACTAATCTTGAATTTAATTTCGTTGTAATTTTTGTTTTCGTCTTTTAGCTAAGACTTAGCCACTAGAGAGCACTTTATGTAGCTTAACATGTTGTGAATGTAATTCAGTTCAGTAAATAAAAGTCTTATTATGTAAAACCTGAAAATAATATGATGTCTGAAAGAAATTTGGGATCAGTTTGTGCCGGAAAGGAAAATTGTTGCCATTTTTTGTGTGTGTTTGTATTTATTTAATGACTCAGCAGTTTTATTTTTATAGAAATTATGCATATTTGACAACTTTGGGACTTTGGTGTTTGCCGTTTTCATGGCAGTCTGGGGTAAGTTGGACATGTTTCTATCATTTAAAGCAATATCCCTAACTTCTGTGTTTGTATGTATTGAAAGCAGTAAAGTCTCTTTAGTCAGTTTACATTACATTTGTGTAAATAGAAGAGACAGATAATAGTGTATTGTTTGTGTCTTTGTTCTTCTTCCTGTAGTCACTTTGTTCCTGGAGTTTTGGAAGCGATACCAGGCGGAGTTGGAGTACGACTGGGACACAGTGGAGTTTCTGGAGCAGGAAATGGCACCTCGCCCAGAATATGAGGCCAAGTGCATCTACGAGAGAAAAAATCCCATAACTGGGGTAAAACAATGTTGTTTCACGTTATTGTCTAAAAAAAGTGCCTTGTTTGCATGTTGTGGTTACAGTTCAGTGTTTATGTTTTACATGATCTAGGTGAAAGAAAAAGTGCCGTATACATCCTGCGGACGGTGCATTCGGGTGTCAATAGGAATTGGGACGGTCTTATTCTGGGTAACTTGAATAAATATTTTCATGCAACTTAATTTCTGTGTAGAAAAAAAAACACAATTAGACATTTTTCTTTTGAAAATAGTATTCTCATACCTGAAATTACAAAAATCCTGGCACAGCGGTTATTTATTTATTCAGGTCTCTCTTGTAAATGGGTCCCGGAGGCTCAGTGGGATTAACCTGTATAAATAAAGGTTGAACGAAAATTTTCCACAACAGTTTGACCCCTCACAGTTTTTACACTTGATGTTTGTTCAGTCCCAAAATGCTCTTAATAGGAACCGCTCTGTTGTGTTTTTCTTTTTTTTAGATTATGTTGATCCTGGCGTCCATTGTGGCCATCATTGTGTACCGTCTGGCCGTCTTCTTCGCCTTATCAATTAAACTCAGGGATTCCAAGGAACTGCAGAACTTGGAGCCAATAAAGGAGTATGTGACGCCTCAGATGGCCACGTCTGTCACAGCCTCCATCATCAGCTTTGCTGTCATCATGATCCTTAATATGCTCTACGAGCGCGTCGCCATCTGGATCACAGATTATGGTGAGTTTGTGTCGTACTTTTTTTTTTCTTCCTCATTTACTGCTCGTGCGTGCACGGCTGAATCCTAAAAACTTCCCATCTCTGATTGGACAACAGAGCTTCCCCGGACTATGAGAGACTACGAGAACAGCCTGACTCTGAAGATGTTCCTCTTTCAGTTCGTCAACTATTACTCCTCCTGCTTCTACATTGCCTTTGTGAAAGGAAAAGTGGTTGGCCATCCTGGAAAACCAGTTTATCTTCTGGGAAAATACCGGAATGAGGAGGTACCGGTACTATAAGTCTGTCCAGCCTGTACTGGTGTTGATTTGTTTTCAGTATTAATTTGTTCTGCCTGTGTCGCTTGCTTCTACAGTGTGATCCTGGTGGGTGTCTGATTGAGCTGACCACACAGCTCTCGATCATCATGGGTGGAAAAGCCATCTGGAACAACATCCAAGAAGTCCTCATTCCGTAAGCAGCAAAACAAGAGCTTGTGTCAAATCATTCAGCTCTTCGCCCGGTGTCAAAGCCCTCATGCCAACAGGCAAAAAGTTCTGAAACACCAATGCTTCTCCACAGGTGGGTGAAGAATCGTTATTTGCAGTTCTGCTCTCGTCGGGTCGAAGAGAAGGAGGTACCTCGCTGGGAGCAGGACTACAAGCTCCAGGCCATCTCCAAACTTGGACTTTTCTATGAATATCTTGAGATGGGTACGACATATTTCTGTTGGTGATAAAGTTGACTGCTGTCACATTTGTAGCCCGTTGTACAAGTTGTTCAGCTGCAGGTAGAATATTATAACTGGCAATACGATATACGATACTATGTATGATACGATGTACGATAAGATGTACAATACGGTGTATGATACAATGTACGATACGATGTACAATTCGATGTACCATGAGATGCGCGATAAGATATACGATAATATGTATGATACGATGTACAATACGATGAAAGATACAATGTGTGATACGATGTACGATAAGATATACAATACGATGTACAATACAATGTACGATACGATGTATGATATGATGTGCGATACAATGTATGATACAATGTACGATACGCTGTACAATTCGATGTACGATAAGATGCACAATATATACGATAAGATTACGATACATTGTACAATACGATGTACGATAAGATGTACAATACAATGTACAATAAGATGCACAATAAGATATATGATACGAAGTACGATAAGATGCACGATAAGATATATGAAAAGATGTACAATACAATGTACGATATGATGTACGATACAATGTACAATACGATGTACAATACGATGTGCGATAAGATGCACGATAAGATATACGAAAATATGTACAATACAATGTACGATATGATGTACGATATGATGTACGATACGATGTACAATATAATATACAATAAGATGTACGATACGATGATGCACGATAGGATATATGATACAATGTACGATACGATGTACAATACAATATACAATAAGATGGACGATACGATGATGCACGATAGGATATATGATACAATGTACGATACAATGTTAGACTAGTGAAGATTCTCAGTCATCCAGGACATGGTAAATTCAAAAGCGTTCAAGACAAAAGCAAATGGACTTTATTTGTAACAGAAGATGTTTTGCTTCTCATCCGAGAAGCTTTTTCAGTTCAAAGAGCTAAGTTTGTGGGGTTCAGGTTATAAAAGCTGAGATAAGATACCCATACATTTTCAGATTGACCTACACACGCTCTGCTCTTTGAATTGAAAAAGTTTATCGGATGAGAAGCAAAACATCTTCTGTTACAAATAAAGTCCAGTTGTTTTTGTCTTGAAAGTTTTTGAAGATATGACGTTAGATACGATGTTAGAGAATTAATCTGATGAAAGTAGAATTTTTATACCTCGTGTGATGAAATCCTGGCTCATCTCCTTTGTTACTTGCAGTCATCCAGTTTGGCTTTGTGACCCTTTTCGTGGCCTCCTTCCCCCTGGCTCCGGCTCTGGCTCTGCTCAACAACCTGTTTGAGATCCGGGTGGATGCCTGGAAATTCACCACCCAGTTTCGCCGCTTTGTGCCGGAGAAGGCCCAGGACATAGGAGCTTGGCAGCCCATCCTCCAAGGCGTCGCTATCTTGGCTGTCGCGACAAATGTAACTTGCAGCAGCTGCAGTTTTACTGCTTGTGATGTCATTTTAACCCTGCTTCTGTAAATCACAGTATTTTTTGTCTCAACAGGCCATGATCATAGCATTTACATCGGACATGATTCCACGACTCGTCTACTACTGGTCTTTTTCAGTCTACCCATACGGAAACCACGATAACCACACCATGCAGGGTTACATCAACAGCTCCCTGTCCTTTTTCAATATCAATGATTTCCCCAATGATTTTATAGGAACCACAACTGACGACCCTCGCAACATCACCTTTTGCAGGTATAAAAAATTATAACCCACCTGGATGCTTTCTGTTTTTTCTCGTGTTTGAAGTTATTCATTGTGTTTTTATTATATGTTGCTTTCATTTTTTTTAATTGTGTGAATGTTTATGAAGCATTCACACTATTGTGATCCATTTTTCTTCCCTACATTTTTTTTTACATCTTTCTTGTTCCGCATTTTTTGGGCTATTTCAACAAATCATAAATCACAATGTTCAGCTCTTCCAGGACAATCTTGCTATGACTTTTGGTATTGGTGCAATTTTCACTTTTTGAAATATTTAGCCTTTTCTGCCACTTTTTTTTTCTACTAGGAAATGAATTGAGCTCATTTTACATCCTTCAAATCTTTAGATCTGTTTACAACATTTTACTGCTCCTTTCACGTTTTGGTCTGGTTCCGCTTCTTTGTGCAAAACCTTTTTTCAGCTAATTTCAGCTGTTTTTCAGTTGTTCTGTGCTCCTTTCAGATTATTTCTGCAAACTACAACATTGTTGTGCTTCTTCTAATTTCTTTCTGCTAATTTCAGCTTGTTATGCTCCTTTAAGCTTATTTCTGCAAGTTTCAGAATTTTCTATTTCAGCTACTATTTAGCCGCTTTATGCTAATTTTATCTCCTTTTTTTCTTTTTTAGCTAAGTCCACATTTTTTGCATTATTTTCAACTTTGTTCAGCCTAATTCAGCAAGAATGTGCTCTCTCTACTTCCTTCTGGTAACTTAAGCTTCTTTATGATTTCTTTTAGCTACTTTTGAGCAGTTTTATGCTACTTTCAACTGTTTTCATTTGTTGTTGGATGTAACTGGGACCTCGTGTACATAATCTCGTTTTCATCACATGTACCACATGCGGTGCAAATGACAATAAAGACTCTCTCTGACTCTTTCAGATTATTTCCACTTCGTTGTGCTAATTTCTGCTTCTTTCAGCCTAATTGGACAAACATGTTCTTTCTGCTTTCTTGTGCTAATTTAAGCTTGTTCTACCTTTTCAGTTAGCTTTTTAGCATATTTTAGCTGATTTCAGCTGTTTTCAGATAAATTCATGTTTTTCACTGTATTTTTTTTCTACTTTCAACCTAATTAGCTTCTTTCTGCTTATTGCGGTTTGTTATGCTCCAGTGTTTCCCCTACCATTATACAAGCGGGGTGCGCCACCCCGTCAACAGAACTGAGCACCCCGCCTACCAGACCAAACTTGACCCCCCCACCCACCCACGCACTGGCATAGCACTAAGCTAGCAGCGCAAAATACAGGCTCTCTAGCTAAAAAGCTAAAGGGAGCGCTCACGTTGCCTCTCCCCTCGTGCTGAATGCCCCCTGCCCCTACAAGCTGCACTCAGACGTGTCCGTCCCCCCGTCAACAAAAATCATGGATGAGATGAGCACCCCGCCATGGCAAGTTAACTAGGGGAAACACTGTGCTCCTTTCAGCTTTTTTCTCCTAGTTTCAGCTTTCTCTGCTTTTTCAGCTACTATTTAGCTGTGTTATACTAATTTGAGCCTTTTCAGCTAATTCCACATTTTTAGCTCATTTCATCTCTTTTTGCTAAGCTTATTTCTGCCTTTTCATCTACTTTTCAGCTTTTTTTTCTAATTTCAGCCTTTTTTCTTCTTCTAAATTCCTAATTTTTGTGCTATTTCTTTTTTAAACCTAATTCAGCAAAAATGTGTTCTTTCTGCTTTCTTCTGCTAATTAAGGCTTGTTCTTCTATTTCAGCTACATTTCAGCATGTGTTTAGCTAATTTCAGCTGTTTCTCAGCATGTTCTTCTGTTCTAAGCATTCATGCTGCATTTTCACAGGAAATGCTATTTCTCTAGGTATTTTTTAATGCCAGATTTATGAACAAAAATGAAGAAATAGTAATTTTCCAAAGCAACATTACAGTCAGTTTTGTGCAGAGCTCGTAAACAGAAAGTAACACATTTTCTGTTTCAGGTATCGAGATTATCGGTTTCCTCCTGGACACTTCCGACAATACGAGTACAACATGCTCTACTGGCACGTGATTGCTGCCAAAATGGCTTTTATAATTGTTGTAGAGGTGAGAAAAGAAACATCCTCAAAAATGATATATTTGAATATTCGTTGAGACATTTATCATGTTTGTCTCTTTCTTCTCCTCGCAGCACATTGTTTACTTTACCAAATTCATCCTGTCCTACGTCATCCCAGATGTCCCGTACGCAGTCAAAGAACAAATCAAACGAGAGAAGTACCTGACCCAAGTTCTCCTCCACGAGACCAGCCTGAAGCTGGTGATTAACAAACACTTGATCCCAGCCACAGATGAGGAGACAAGCGAGACAAAACAGGAAGAAGCTCAGTGTTGACGAAAACACTTTTTTAAGACACAAGACTCTTTATTTTTTATTTTTTGGGGGGGTGTTTTATCACTTTTTACAAAGTTTTTATTGCATCCACAAAAACTAAACCATCACTAACACCCTGTGAATTGCACAACAATCTGAATCTTTTTTGGAGTTTCAAGGCAAAGAAAGAAGAAACCACTCGTCTTTAACCACTATGCTCGTGCATCGGACTTCCTCATTGGGTTTGGTTCATCTGCAACCTGTGTGTCATTGTTCAAAATGAAATTAGGGAAATCCCGCCACTCTTGTTTCCATTAGACTCCTGAAATGTGCAGTAACTAATAGGATATTTAACAAAAAAAACAAAAAGTTGAAACATTTTGGCACCATTTCTTCAACAAACAGAGATTACATGCTGATAAACGTCTTTAAACTGAAACTTCTAAAGGTCAGTAGCACTTATATGACATCTAATGTGTTATAGGTGAAAAAAATATTTAGGCCTAATGCATCAGAATGAACAGCTCAAGACTATTATATTTCCTCAAGTGCCTTAGTATCAGTATTACCGTACGTACAAAATTTGCACCACTTTCCTACACAGATGCTGTAATCAGTGTTTTTTGACATTTTTACACCCAATCTGTTAAAAGCTAAGACGATCTGTCAAACGGATCAGTATGTTACATAAGTGTAAATGTACTTTGTGTCGACTGTTGCCTCAACTAATAGACTTGAATGACTAAAATAGAAATATGTTATTGAATATACATGCATGCTGACTGCAAACATGCAGGAAAAGTAATCATGAAGTGAAATACTGTTCAGTGAAACTTGTGTAATGTCTGCAGCTGTGTGAAGTCTTCTGTCTTTAGCTGTAAGTATATTCTTATATTTACTGTTGCACTGTTTTCTGCCAAAATGCCTTAAGTCCTCTGCCGTGATCACTGAACTTTGTGATAAATTCTAGGATTGTGCACCTGTTTTATGTAAAATTATGTACAAACCAAAGCAAATAATCAAATCTGCCATTTTACGCTTTTATCATGAATAAGGGTACTATTTTCAATATGTGTTCTGGCAGTATAATTTATCTATAAACTTTCATTCATAGTTTTTATCTTTGTAATATGTATTTTCAATAAATTGTTTTATACTTTTAAAAAAAGTTTAAGCTTTTATCTACCAAGGTTGAGTCAGGTCCTATGGGTGGATTCTTTGACGAAATTAATCATTTATCCAAAAGACTTCTTCAGTCTGAGGAGCTGCAATCAAGTCAGTCTTATAAATAGCACCATCTCTTAGTGGATCAACCAGTTTGCTGGTGACAGACAAAACTATACCGTAATTTCCAGACTATTGAGCGCACCCACTAAATTAAAAATGAATTAATAATTTTGTATTAATGTAGGCCGCACTTGTCTATAAGCGGCGCAGGTGTCCACGTTGTAACATGAGATATTTTCACAAAGATTTTGAAAACGTTTAGTTAAATACGTAGCTGTAACATACACAAATTACGGTAGTTGTTCTCTTGGAAAATGAGGACCACCAGCCTAATGGCCGATCGTTAGTGCCCTAATGGCCATTTGCAATAACAGCATTGTAAGAGGGTGACTATGAACACGGAGGCTTCCGCCCCTATTTAACAATGGACAGGTTCTCTTTCCTTTCAGGGCCCAACATACTCCATCCGAAGCCGAACAGTTGACTCGTGGTTACGGGACATTTGTTTTCGCATACATCTTTCATAGTCCATAAATGGTAAATGGACTGTACAGTACTTGTATAGCGCCTTTCTATCTTATCGAGATACTCAAAGCACTTTACACTACAATCTGTGTCTGCATTACCATTCATACAGCACTCTACTAGATCTCTATAAAGCTAATTGAAGAAATCATTCTAAAGAGACTAATCAGTGCTTTGAGATCACATTCATACACCGACGGGACATGCATCGAGGGGGTTCAGTGTCTTGCCCTGAGACACTTCGACACGTAACTGCTGGTGGATTTGAACCCCCAACTCATGCATTGGAGGACGACTGCTCTAAACACCACTCAGCCACCCATAAGATACAGATGCAGAGCTCCTGGGAAACCCCTCCCGCTGCAGTATACATACCACGCAGGTTTCTTGAGTCGTCCCTGCATCCACCGTGAGTCAGGCCCTCTGGGCAGTTTATTGCTGTTGAGAACCAGAACTGTAATCAGTTATCGAGGAAACTGAACCGCCTCTGGCCAAAAGGATGGCTCAGCACAGAAGAGCAACATCATCAGGCCAGGACTCTGTGGTCTACACTCATCTGCAGACCAGCGGTCACGCTTTCAAGGATGAAGATGTTCACACCCTTGATAGACATTTGAGAGAGGAGTGAAGTGAACTCATTCATTGTTAAACTGGAGCAGAGGCCGGTCCATGTCCTGGCTGGGGACCTTTCTTGGTGGAATTTGCATGCATGGGTTTTCTCAGAGTACAATGGTTTCTTCCCACAGACCAAAAACATGCATGTTAGGCTGATTGGTAACTCTAAACTATCACTGGGTGTGAGTGAGCGAGTGAATGGTTGTCTCGTTTGTCTTGATGGACTTGTGACCGGTTCAGGATGTCCCTTTTGCACATTGAGAAGTATAGTAGTAACTACAGCCAGCAAACTGTAGGGACCACTCTGCCAAGTATGGAAAAGATATACATGGACAGAGTTATGAGGAAGGCAAACAAGATTATAGCAGACGACACACATCCCCTAAGATCTTCATTTGAGTTGCTTCCTTCAGGGCGAAGGTATGGCCTTCCTTTATTCTCAAGAAACAGAACAAAATTTTCTTTCATACCACAAGCAATTAAATCATTAAATAATACTAAGGTATCATGAATTACTGAGCTGAAACATCTTTGCTGTAATGATGGATGATGATGTCATGTATGTATGTATAAGTATGTCCTTTATGTCAATGCCTGCTGACAAATGTTGCAAATTAATTTCCCTACGGGGACAAATAAATCTATATCTATCTATCTATCTATCTATCTATCTATCTATCTATCTATCTATCTATCTATCTATCTATCTATCTATCTATCTATCTATCTATCTATCTATCTATCTATCCATCTCATCCATCCATCCATCCATCCATCCATCCATCTATCATCATCTATCCATCTATCATATCTATCTATCCATCTATCCATCTATCCATCTATCCATCTATCTATCTATCTATCTATCTATCCATCTATCTATCTATCTATCTATCTATCTATCTATCTATCTATCTATCTATCTATCTATCTATCTATCTATCTATCTATCTATCTATCTATCTATCTATCTATCTATCTATCTATCTATCTATCTATCTATCTATCTATCTATCTATCAATCAATCAATCACCGTAATTGGACATGGGCACCATGACCCCCGTGACCCGAAAAGGAAGAAGCAGTTAAATATGATGGATGGGTGGATGGACTTGCAAAATCTCTTAAAACTGTTAAAGGTGCAGTCTGTAAGTTTCTGTAGAACGCAGGACTTAGAAACATTTTCAACAAGGAAAGCATTCTGGTCCCTCCCCCTCAGAGCCATATATGGCTCTGTTCCCCCTTGCTCTCGCTGAAATTCAGCTCAGCCTCCTTAGCTCCGCCTCCACTGCATGTCCTGTCTCAGCCGCTGCGATCTTCTGTGTTTATATGTTAATAAAACGTTCTAAAAAATAAAATAAAAACATGGAGCGCTGGTCCAGCACACCAGAACACCAGGAAATCTGCAGAGCCTCGCGCAGCCACGTTGAACCCGAGTTTAATTCGCTCGTGACAAATTCATTCATTTCCTCATTGTTTCAGTCATGGAGTCAGCGGAGGAGGAAGCGATCACTTGACTTTTGGCAAAAAAACAAAAGAAAAGTCCAGATCAGGGATGAAGAAGGGGAATTTAATACATTTGTGTCACATACAAAACAGTTTTGCATCGCTTTGCAATCCTTTGAACGAGAACGTGCGCGGCCGCTGGGGCTGGGACAGGCGGGGGCGTGGGTTAGGGGCGTGAGAAGCTCTGTTTTTATTGGCTGGTTAACGGCGGGTCACTGTGGGTTTTTAGAAACGCTTTTAGTAACACCTGGAGAAGCAAGGGGACTATAGTTTTTTTTCAGAGATTACTGTACTTTGTCTAACATCAGTCTGTCAGGAGATAGTGAGTTAGTGACAGAGTGAAGAAATATGTTAAAAATATAATTTTAGAAAACTTACAGACTGCACCTTTAAACAAATATTTAAACATTTCTATTGTTGACCCTATTTTTAGTTTTTAGAGACTTGATCTTAGTTCATTTTGAGAGCCAATGTTTATTTTTTTATTTTTTTTGAGAGCCAATGTTTAA
>JBBPBX010021633.1:0-14118 GCA_038048925.1 Garcialebias charrua | reverse complement strand
TACACTGTGCTGCCTTAACAAAAGAAAAATCAATTTACATGATTAAAAAATTAGTAAGACACATTTCGCATTTTTATGTCGAATTTAATGTATTCTTTTATGTATTCATTTTACAAGTTTTGATGTTAATTTTAAAATTCATCGGTGATTTTTTGCAGAATTCTGATCAGGCATATTATTCAACACCCTATTGACGACAGCAAGCTGCGACACGGAATTCTTCTTCTTCTCTCACGTGCGAGTAAAGTCTACAGAGTGCGTTTTAGTAGGAAAAGTACACGTATTATAGGTTTTAATCTATAAATTACTCAGAAATTGATTTTAAAATGAGCTCCCAGATCACTTGCGTCGGGTGGGTGAGACGCGGCGTTGCCAAGCAAAGACCAGACAAGGTGAATAATGACGTAAACAACTATGTCTGTCAACATGTCATACTAGCTTCTAGCTTCCTTATGAGTTACATTTAGTAACTTTACAGGTGTTGTTCAAAAACTGAGTCTCTGAACGTAATTGTTGTGTATAAATTATTGTGTGTCAAACAAGTTTTACAGCTATTAAGAAATGATCTTGCACTACAAGTTTCTAAATTAAATTGAGACAAAGTACAGTAATAGTTTTGAGATACTGCCTTTAAATTATGACTTAGAGGGTTTTTGTTTTCTGCAAAGTGGCACTAATTTCAAATAGGAAAAGTTCATTACATTACAAAAAAACCTAAAAAGTATATTTTTTATCAGGTTGAGTTGAGCCCAGAGGAGCTTCAGCGCATCATCACTGAGGCAAGAGAAGAGTTGGGGTATGTTCTGATAAGAAATACACAGTCACACATTATGTTTGGAACACTAAAAGATTAAGCGTCTTGTTATCCGTTCACTACGTTGGGGTACAGTATGCAACCGAATGTGTTCTGGTATTGTAGCTGTTTAATTTCATTTCCAGAGAAGTGGCTGATGAGGATGGGGAGGAGGATGAGGGTGTGCCTCCTGAGCCCAATCCTAGCCGCGACTCGGCTTACGTTGGCTCCGCTCTGAAGGATGAGAGTGACGAAGGAGAGGAGGATGAAGGTGTGCCTCCTGAGCCCAATCGTGACTGCACTCTGAAGGATGAGATTGACGAAGGGGAGGAGGAGGATGAGCTAGCGGAATACGGCTTGGATAAATATGATGAAGAAGATATAGGTGCAGAGTGCAACATTTGTGTATCTTATTCTTCGTTTAAGTTTGACTTTCCAGTTAAATTAGCTCAAGGTAAAAACTGACTGTGTTTATCTGTAGTGACTTCTAATCTTGGTGACAGTCTGGCTGGGCTCACAGTGTTCAGCTCGAATCAGGAGGATCCCTACATCACCATCAAAGACACAGTGGGTAACTCCTAAGATTAGCTTAATATATTTAGTGCATCTTTCTTTCAAACAGTATCTAATAAATATAACATACAGTATTAGAGATGTTCTTTGTTGTATCACAGAAACAATGCTATTAAATTTATCAAGAGTTGCAAAGCCATCAAATTACTTTTATGCACTCTGACTTTTTTTTTATTCTTAAGGATCAGTATGAGCGAGAAGACTTCCAGATCAAACCCACCGATAACTTCATCCTGGCAGGGAAAACAGAAAAGGACTGCTGCAGTTTGGAAGTTTATGGTGAGTATCTTTTAGCATATTTTTTTTTTTAAATCTAATGTTCTTGTTTATGATAGAAGCTAAACAAAGGAAAACCCTTATTTAGTAGCATTTTATGTAGACAATCTAAAGGAAATAATTTCTTTCTTCGCAGTTTACAACTCTGAGGAAGACTCTTTGTATGTTCACCATGATATTCTGCTGCCAGCTTATCCTCTGTGCATAGAGTGGCTGAACTTTGACCCCAACCCTGAAGAGAAAGCAGGTAAAAAAGTCACTGATGATGAACTTCCTTTGACCAGGACTGTTATCGGTTAAATTTCACATTTTAAATAAACTAAAGTAATATAGTGTCTCCTGTGTGTCTGAACTGCAGCCAATTATGTTGCCGTGGGCAACATGACTCCTCAGATTGATGTGTGGGATCTGGATGTGGTGGACTGTTTAGAGCCGGTCTTCTCTCTGGGGAGCAAAAAGGCCTCCAAGAAGAAGAAGAAGAGCAAGAAGGTCCAAGGGTTCACATTTGGGACATTACCGGTATCTCTCGCTTGGAAGAGTCATTAACTCTCAGTTTCCTGTTGTATTTCAGGGTGCCGCTGCGGAGCCTGTGGAGGGACACACAGACGCAGTGCTGGATTTGTCCTGGAACAAACTGGTCAGGTTGGTTGTCTTACTGCAGTTCACCTGCTTAAACCAATACCTACTTATTTCCAGACATTAAGGTCATGTTTACAGAAACATGAATGCACTTTGCTTTAATTAGGAACGTGTTAGCCAGTGGATCTGCGGATGACACCGTCATCTTGTGGGATCTGTCTCAATGCAAACCAGCTACAACTCTGCGAAGGCATACAGATAAGGTACTCTGAGAATTAGTTCAATTAATTTATTTATGCAGTTTTATTTCTTGGATATACTGTGAACGCTTCAGTTGTAAAAAAAAAAAACATAAATCTTTCTCTTTCTGTCTTTCAGGTTCAAACACTAACATTCCATCCTTTTGAGGCGCAGACTTTATTATCTGGATCTTATGACAAGTAAGTGTTACTCACTCTACTCCTGGATATTTTATATTATCAAAGTTTTACATTACAAGTGGGTTTCCCTCTTTAGGACAGCTGTTCTTTACGACTGCCGTAGTCCAGACACCAGCTATCGGACCTGGAGGTTTAGCGGTCAAGTCGAGCGTCTAGTCTGGAACCACTTTTCACCCTGCAACTTCCTGGTACGTTTCCAACACCTCTTGTAGAGCTTAGTAAAGCCCATGGGTAATCATAGTGATGTTTTCCAAAAGAAGAGAACTACATTTTATAGAGACTTTGAGATTTAGAGCTTAGCAGGTATTTTGCAAGCACAAAAAAAATTATGTTGGGAGGAAAGAGGAAAACCCAAAATGTATGACTTTTTTTAAGAGGACATTGAAATAGGGGATTTTCTATTTAAACAAGATAATGGACTTTTGTTCTCAGTAAGTGGCCGATAGTCTTTGTTTAATGAAAAACAGCTAAGCGTTACACATTAAGCTGTTTGTTTGTCTTTACAAATGAGCTGCAGAACAAATCTGTTCTATATATACAGTAGTTCCTCGTTTATTGCAGAGTTTAGGCGGCCACGCCCACCGTGATAAGTGAAAAACTGCCAATTAGGGGTACAGTAGTTCAAGTAAACGTTATTGTCATTACCATTTCATGTGGTACATGAGATGGAACAACATTATGTACACAAGTAGTAGTAGTAAGTAGTAGTTTATTGTAGTTTTTACTGTAGTACTAGTAAGTAGTTTATTTTATTATTTATATAGAGGTATATATTAAGGTGTTTTAAACCCTTCCCACACTCTTGCAATGTTCTAAACTTTTAAACCTACAGCATTTTAACAACATATATACAGGTCCTTCTAAAAAAAATTAGCATATTGTGATAAAGGCCAGTATTCTCCATAATGTAATGATAAAAATGAAACTTTCATATATTTTAGATTCATTGCACACCAACTGAAATATTTCAGGTCTTTTATTGTTTTAATACTGATGATTTTGGCATACAGCTCATGAAAACCCAAAATTCCTGTCTCAAAAAATTAGCATATTTCATCCGACCAATAAAAGAAAAGTGTTTTTAATACAAAAAAAGTCAACCTTCAAATAATTATGTTCAGTTATGCACTCAATACTTGGTCGGGAATCCTTTTGCAGAAATGACTGCTTCAATGCGGCGTGGCATGGAGGCAATCAGCCTGTGGCACTGCTGAGGTGTTATGGAGGCCCAGGATGCTTCGATAGCGGCCTTAAGCTCATCCAGAGTGTTGGGTCTTGCGTCTCTCAACTTTCTCTTCACAATATCCCACAGATTCTCTATGGGGTTCAGGTCAGGAGAGTTGGCAGGCCAATTGAGCACAGTAATACCATGGTCAGTAAACCATTTACCAGTGGTTTTGGCACTGTGAGCAGGTGCCAGGTCATGCTGAAAAATGAAATCTTCATCTCCATAAAGCTTTTCAGCAGATGGAAGCATGAAGTGCTCCAAAATCTCCTGATAGCTGCATTGACCCTGCCCTTGATAAAACACAGTGGACCAACACCAGCAGCTGACATGGCACCCCAGACCATCACTGACTGTGGGTACTTGACACTGGACTTCTGGCATTTTGGCATTTCCTTCTCCCCAGTCTTCCTCCAGACTCTGGCACCTTGATTTCCGAATGACATGCAAACTTTGCTTTCATCTGAAAAAAGTACTTTGGACCACTGAGCAACAGTCCAGTGCTGCTTCTCTGTAGCCCAGGTCAGGCACTTCTGCCGCTGTTTCTGGTTCAAAAGTGGCTTGACCTGGGGAATGCGGCACCTGTAGCCCATTTCCTGCACACGCCTGTGCACGGTGGCTCTGGAATCGGCCCTTCTCCACAATCTTCCTCAGGGTCCGGTCACCTCTTCTCGTTGTGCAGCGTTTTCTGCCACACTTTTCCCACAGACTTCCCACTGAGGTGCCTTGATACAGCACTCTGGGAACAGCCTATTCGTTCAGAAATTTCTTTCTGTGTCTTACCCTCTTGCTTGAGGGTGTCAATGATGGCCTTCTGGACAGCAGTCAGGTCGGCAGTCTTACCCATGATTGTGGTTTTGAGTAATGAACCAGGCTGGGAGTTTTTAAAAGCCTCAGGAATCTTTTGCAGGTGTTTAGAGTTAATTCGTTGACTCAGATGATTAGGTTAATAGCTCGTTTAAAGAACCTTTTCATGATATGCTAATTTTTTTAGACATGAATTTAGGGTTTTCATGAGCTGTATGCCAAAATCATCAGTATTAAAACAATAAAAGACCTGAAATATTTCAGTTGGTGTGCAATGAATATAACATATATGAAAGTTTCATTTTTATCATTACATTATGGAAAATAATGACCTTTATCACAATATGCTAATCTTTTTAGAAGGACCTGTACAGTACTGTATATGTAGCTGCAAAATTTGACTTACCGGGCTCTGCAGAACAGGAGCGGCTCGGTTCATTTCGGTACAACTGTTCCGTTTCTGCAGACGTACCCTGCAGCAACTCACAATCAGTCAGTGTTCTAAACTTTTAATTCTACTAATTTTAACAACATACTGGTAATGTAGCTACTAAATTTTACTTACCAGCATGTCCACGCTCAGAGGTTCTTATCGGCCAGTTGAAAGAAATAAAATTCCCATTAAGCTTTAGATGGATTACTGGATCATCAGCCGCGCGCGTCCACTGACCGGCTGGTTGAAAGATGTGAAACAAGTCCTGTTAAGCTTCAGATACCGGATCATCGGCCGTGCGCATCCCGCTCAGAGCTCTTTGAGGACCGGTTGAAAGAAATAAAAAATGTCCTGATGGGCACCGAACGGAGCGACGGACCTTTGGCCACGTGCGTTCCTCTGAGGTCCACGTGGGCGGGTTACCAGCTCTCAGATTCACCGAGGGGTCTGGAAGTCTGGTTCTGCTCCAGGGCTCAGATCAAAACTTTACTGTACCTCTGTTTTTTTTGGGGGTTTTTTTCAGCAGAAGGAAACGGGGCTTCTGGACGGGGCCCTGTTGCCCTCTGGGAAATGTGGTCATTATGAGCGGGAATGTACAGTGGAGGCTTACAGAGAGAAAACTACATAATGGTGGCACCTGTCCAAAGTATTTTATTTTTTCGTTAACTTTTTACTGTTCAGTGCTGTATCCAGTACTTTCCCAATCACATGAGTAATATTAATTAATTATTATCATTTTTGGGTCCAATATGGACTGTATGTTCACAAACCGCCAAATAGCGAGTCCACAAAAGTCAAACTGCGAAGTAGCGAGGGACTACTGTAATAATTTTATTTAAGCAACCTCTTGCTGTCTGTTCTGCCACTTTAATCACTGCTGCTGTTTATGGCTGATGTTTACCTGATGTACAGCGCTCAAACAAGCTTGTCTGTTTCAGGGTTGCCACATGTTTTCTCCAGAACACATTTTAGAGCACAGAGGTTTCATGTGCTCACTCGGCTGATAATTGTTTCAAACCACAAACCACACTGTAAAACCATGTCAGCAGCATTTTTAAAGACTATAATGTAAAATCTGAAATTAAATATTAATGGATTGTGTGGTTATTATTCAACAACTGTTGCTTGTCATGTTTTTCTGCAATTAAATTCTTAATGTCTGTGGGTAAATCTGCTTTGTGTGTGTGTGTATTGTGTGTGTGTGTGTAGGCCAGCACAGAGGATGGTTTTGTCTACTGTCTGGATGCCCGCTCAGATAAACCAGTGTTCACTCTGAGAGCACATGACGAAGAAGTTTCAGGTTCTTAAAGTTTATTTCACTAAAGAATTAAATCAAGATATTTTGGACATCATTGTTTTATTTTGACTTATTAGTCATGCACTCTAAAATAAGACATTAAGTTATTTTATAAATGGTTGCAGGTCTGGACCTCAGCAGCCAGATTAAAGGATGCCTCGTCACCACATCGGCTGACAAACATGTTAAAATTTGGGACATTTTAGGCGACAAACCCAACCTGGTGCACACTCGAGATATGAAGATGGTAAAAAAAAAAAAAGTGCAATTATTACTAATTCTGCTCTTGAAGTTTGTTGTAAATTAATCAAATTAATTTTATTTTGCCTTTTGTGAACAGGGGGTGTTGTTTTGTGCTTCATGTTGCCCCGACATGCCCTTCGTCTACGCCTTTGGAGGGCAGAAAGAAGGCTTGCGAGTTTGGGATATAAGTGATGTTGCAGCAGGTAAAGTTATTGCCAAAAATGGGTTTTCGTTTGAATGAAGTTGAAATACTATTTATTTGTATTTTTTAACCAGTTATTCTATCTTGTATGTCAAAGTCAGACGGATATAATTCTGTGATAGGCAAACCGTAATCTGCAGTTTGTTGTGTTTGCTTTTAGTGACGGAGGTGTTTGGGCATCGACAGCGTTTGGTGGTGAATACAGCATCACAGGCCTCCAGCAGTGCAGCCACAGCAGACATGGAAGTCTCCTAATGATGCTCCGAATGAAACCGCAACATGTTGATGCAAAAACTGTACTGTGGAAATCCTCAAGGGACTCTGTTCAGGAGGACACAATTAAATCAAACCACACCTAACACGCAGAAACACTGAAAATGTTTTAAAACAGACCTTAAAGGACTTAAAGGAAAAACCTTGTTCAGCTCGTCTCGTACAAAATAAAACTGAACGTTTAAGATCTGGGAAGAAAAGAAAATGTGTCTTATAATATTCACATTTGTAAATGAATGTGTGATGTTTCCAGGTGGAGGCACAAGTGTAAATAGTTTTCAGTGCATTACAATTGTAATCTGCTAGGATTATTTTAATTGAACAAATATACAAGAAACTATTTTACATTTGGATTTATCTGTGTTGTAACGGGACTATAGTCAACTTAACTATAACAAACTGTCGACACTTTGACGACAAGTGTTGTCTTTGTCTGAACCCTGTTCATGATCTGCTCCGATATTAAAGTGCTCTAAAAAATATTCTAACTTCTTTACTTACCAGAAATCAGGCCTTAATTTTTTTCATTTGTTTTAAACTAATATGTTTTCAAAGGTGATAAATGTTTTAGTTTTTTTCCCCCAAAAATGTGTACCCTTTTGTTTATTTATAGTTACAGAAATTGAAGAAGAATTAAAGCTGGATGAAATAAACAATGATTTTGGGTGTTTATTCTTGCGATGAAATAAACAATGATTTTGGGTGTTTATTCTTGCCTAACCTGTTTCTTAATTAAGTTTGGAAAAGCTGTGAGAAACAAATTACCTTATTATAGATTTATGTGCAGTTTGCCCTACCAGGTATAATTAACCCTGAAGTATTTTCTTTACTAACTCATGAATTGGACATGTCCTATCCAGCCATATGCTCTTAATAATGAAACCAAAAAAGGAAAATGACCTTGGTTTTCAGTGCCATATTGACAGCTATTAATATTGTTGTTCTTGACCGAGCTTAAAATATGTTAAACTAATTACAACGGGATACTAGATAAACTGGAGTGGTTGGAACCGATTTTTTAAAATTTATTCTCGTTTTCTTTAATTTTTTTAATCCGTTTTCTGGTCGTCTGATGTGAAGCAGAACGTTTGGGCCTGACCGCGACGCGAAGACGGAAGTATTTTAGTGACGCACTGTCCAAAATAACAGCATGGCGTCCGGTCACTTGTGCAAACTGCACGGTATTTTAACTCGATTTGCTTACGGTCCCGCACTGCGAAATGGTCAAAGTGAGTACTGTACACTGAGTATTGAATATAAATTAGTGATTGATCTGACGGAATTTGTCTTTCAAACCGTTAGCATGCTGATTGTAGTGGCTAATGCTAACGCTTGGCTAACCTTGACAGTCCGTTCAAAATGTAAATAAACATTTGTATTTCTTTGGCGCTTTAATAAAAACACAGTTAATGCTGAAAAACTGCGATGAAAGTTTTACTAAAACAAAGTTACTATTTTTAGTAGAGATTGTATTTTAGTGTTTCGTTACCCCTGACTTTTAATCGACTAAAAATATTTAAAAAATGTTTTTTTTTAGAAGTCTTTATTCATTTGATTTGATGTTTATTCATTCATTTTAAAAGAACAATACAAGACAATTTCATCAGATACAAGAATACAAGTAGGATAAAATGAAAGGAGCAGAAAGAAGATGAAATCTTATATCTGCCCCTTATTTCACAGTTTGTTCAACCAATGATAACATTCAAACTACATCACAAAATGAATAATTCTACTTACTTTTACTAACTGACTGTAATACACAAACTACATCACAAAATGAATAATTCTACTTACTTTTACTAACTGACTGTAATACACAAACTACATCACAAAATGAATAATTCTACTTAATTTATCTAACTGTAATACACAAACTACATCACTAAATGAATAATTCTACTTAATTTTTCTAACTGTAATACATTTCATAACAAAATTAAAATACATAACATAACTAACATATCTTTAGCTACAAAACATAGTATATATAAAATGAAAGGCAGCAGATGAAGAAAAAAATCTTATCTGCTCCTTTATCCAATAAACCGTTCAAATAAACATGTTCAAAAAATTGTCAAAACAAGTAAATAACTCAAGCGATATTTCAAATATCTAACACTTCATGAAATACATTCATATATTTCTTTTAGCATATGGACTTTTACCAGTTTCTTAAATATTGAGATTGATTTAGCTTCCTTAACAGCTAACTCCAAATCGTTCCACAGTCTAACACCTTAAATTTGATTATTTTGTGCAAATAAACCACCACGGACCGACCTGTGTTAAACTTTCCTATACGATTTATAGTAATTGCTCATGTTTTACATATTTTAGCGAATCTTCAGTTAATTAAATGTTTGTCTTATGTTTTAATCATGCTTTTCTTTTTCTTTTGTCGCAGCTTGTATTGTGTCTGTTCGACGGAAGTCCAGTGCCAACACACTTAATGGCCCTAAATGGTATCTCACCATCAACATCTGTAAAAAATAAACTGTGTATTAACTGTTTTTGTGGTGATAGTGAGTGGATACATGATAATTAATAGTAGTGGCAAATGCATTGAGGCATGAACCCATGTACAAGTTGTAAAAATTTATGTGGTTATAGTATTGCTAAACTAAAAAATGTGTTCTATAACATTTTAACTCCTCAAAACATTTTTACATAAAGATTGTCAGGAAATCTATGTTTTCTTGGTAACACTTTATAATAACTACACACTATTAAGCCTTATTTAAGCATTAACAAACATTTAATTAACAATGAAAACATCATTAATTAAGGATGATTCACACTTAATACACTATTAATTAACACACTTGTTAACGCTTTATACATAAAGAATAATGAGTTCCAAAACCTACGTACTCAATGTTTATTCATGCTTAATAACTCATGAATTAACTATGCTATCTATATTTGTAAATGCACAAATTAATGTGCTTTCACCACATGTATTAAATGCGTACTAATTGTTAAATAATGTTTGAATTCACTATCTATTAATCCTGCAATGCATCATTAATTAAGGCAGTTGCTAGTAGTTACTTAAGTGTATTTGTGAACCATTCTAAAGTGAAGACTATTCATGCTTTATTAAGGCTTTGTTAATGTTTCATAAATCCTAAATAGCCACAAGTTATTTTTCCCTTGTGGAAATCAGACAAAAATGAATTCACTATCTATTAATCCTGCAATGCATCATTAACTAAGGCAGTTGCTAGTAGTTACTTAAGTGTATTTGTGAACCATTCTAAAGTGAAGACTATTCATGCTTTATTAAGGTTTTGTTAATGTTTCATAAATCCTAAATAGCCACAAGTTATTTTTCCCTTGTGGAAATCAGACAAAAATGATTTCACTATCTATTAATCCTGCAATGCATCATTAATTAAGGCAGTTGCTAGTAGTTACTTAAGTGTATTTGTGAACCATTCTAAAGTGAAGACTATGCCCAGCTGTTTATCCGCGTTTTAACATGTTACATCGGTGTCCATCAAACATCTGAGGCTGCCAGGCACACATGGATGCGAGCTCCCGGCCCCAGCAGGCGTCTCGGACCGCCACCAGTCGGGTCCGTTAGCATTAGCATGTTAGCTCGTGGTCCCTCCACTAAATCTTGCTGTCTGCTGCTTCACGCGTTCCACAGCGTCTTTGTCCTTGGTCTATCTGTCCCTACGCAAAACCGCCGTTCAGCTGCAGCGCATGTGTCCGCGCGGAGCAACCTCTGAACCAACAAGGTTTGGCTGTCGAAGCCGGAGCTAACCGAAGCTAAGAAACATAGCGACCGGAAACTGTCGGAAACTACCGGAAACTGCGTAATTCGGCTTAAAAATAACAATAAAAAATAATTGTGATAATAATACTTTATTTATATACCCAGTTAAAACAACCACAGCTGCAACAAAGCTGAAATAAAGAACATTTAAACCTAAATTATTTTTTAAAATTATTATTTTTATTTATTTATTTAACTTTTGTCTGATTTCCACAAGGGAAAAATAACTTGTGGCTAAATAATACTTTATTTATAAAGCTTTATTTCAGCTTTGTTGCAGCTGTGGTTGTTTTAACTGGGTATATAAATAAAGTATTATTATCACAATTATTTTTTATTGTTATTTTTAAGCCGAATTACGCAGTTTCCGGTAGTTTCCGACAGTTTCCGGTCGCTATGTTTCTTAGCTTCGGTTAGCTCCGGCTTCGACAGCCAAACCTTGTTGGTTCAGAGGTTGCTCCGCGCGGACACATGCGCTGCAGCTGAACGGCGGTTTTGCGTAGGGACAGATAGACCAAGGACAAAGACGCTGTGGAACGCGTGAAGCAGCAGACAGCAAGATTTAGTGGAGGGACCACGAGCTAACATGCTAATGCTAACGGACCCGAGTGGTGGCGGTCCGAGACGCCTGCTGGGGCCGGGAGCTCGCATCCATGTGTGCCTGGCAGCCTCAGATGTTTGATGGACACCGATGTAACATGTTAAAACGCGGATAAACAGCTGGGCATAGTCTTCACTTTAGAATGGTTCACAAATACACTTAAGTAACTACTAGCAACTGCCTTAATTAATGATGCATTGCAGGATTAATAGATAGTGAATTCATTTTTGTCTGATTTCCACAAGGGAAAAATAACTTGTGGCTATTTAGGATTTATGAAACATTAACAAAACCTTAATAAAGCATGAATAGTCTTCACTTTAGAATGGTTCACAAATACACTTAAGTAACTACTAGCAACTGCCTTAGTTAATGATGCATTGCAGGATTAATAGATAGTGAATTCATTTTTGTCTGATTTCCACAAGGGAAAAATAACTTGTGGCTATTTAGGATTTATGAAACATTAACAAAGCCTTAATAAAGCATGAATAGTCTTCACTTTAGAATGGTTCACAAATACACTTAAGTAACTACTAGCAACTGCCTTAATTAATGATGCATTGCAGGATTAATAGATAGTGAATTCAAACATTATTTAACAATTAGTACGCATTTAATACATGTGGTGAAAGCACATTAATTTGTGCATTTACAAATATAGATAGCATAGTTAATTCATGAGTTATTAAGCATGAATAAACATTGAGTACGTAGGTTTTGGAACTCATTATTCTTTATGTATAAAGCGTTAACAAGTGTGTTAATTAATAGTGTATTAAGTGTGAATCATCCTTAATTAATGATGTTTTCATTGTTAATTAAATGTTTGTTAATGCTTAAATAAGGCTTATTAGTGTGTAGTTATTATAAAGTGTTACCGTTTTCTTTAGTAGTAGAACCGTGTTAAAATGGCAGAACGTTGACCTGGACAATGTTTTTATTTTTCTTCTTCTTTTTTTTTAGTGAAGTGGAAATAGCCGTAACTTCAGATGAGAAAACCATTGTATGCTACCATCCTGCTGTTGACATTCCTTATGAGTTCACTCAGGTGAGCACACACTCTGCTCTCACAAACAGCTTGATTGACTTTAAGGGGAATTTTCTTAAGGAAAATTTTGTTTGAATGGATTGTGCACTATTTTATTTGTCCACATTGTCATACTTTAGTCACATCATTCTAGACTGTAAATACATGTATATAGTACCTAAACAAGCGCTCACTTGCACAAACTTAGTACAGAACGCAGACTGTTAGCAAATTGTGAAAATGGGTTTTATGGAATCCCACCATGTCATTAAATGTTTTCAGCCTATTGAACGACCAGACCCGTTGACCAGCCCGGCAGAGACCCATGATCAGGTTTTGAAGTCCCACCTGAGCAATGAGCTGCTGAAGGTTAAAGAAGGCCCCACTGTAGAGGAACTGGGCAAGATGTTTTACACCACAAAACATCGGTTTTATCCAGTGGGACGGTAAGTCACAAGCAAACTATATACTAATACAATTTTAGTGCAGAAAAAAAAAGTAACTTTCTTGTTGATTTACTTTAAATACTGCTGTATCTTTAATATTTGTATTTATTTATTGAGGTTTGGTGTGACTTTAGCAGATGCGATGTGCAAAGATTGGGACTTTAAGCTATATATATTTGTTTTAGTCATTACTAAGTCAAGTCAGCAAGCTGGAGGTTCAAAATTAAGTATCAGCAAGAAAATGTAGAGAATCCTAAAGATTGAGTGTAGCTTGGAGGAAAAAGAAACATGGTGCACTTAAATTTGACCCAAATATTCATTGTCCTCTGTTTCAATGCTTACAGGTATCACATGTCGCGTATCAAGAAAAACCCCCCAAAGGACAGATAACTCAAGTTCCAAGTCTGTTTGTCTGTTGGTTTGTTTTTGTCGAAGTATTGAATAATAAACTGCTCAATATTCCATATTCTATCATTTATTTACTTGATCACTTGTGTAAAACTGTGTGAAATTACTGCTCTGTTTTACATAATGGTAAGTTATGAATTAAATTTACAGCCTGCAAATGTAAATGTGTACAAGCTTATTATTCTTGCAGCTAAAATTTGATTATTGACATTACTTGATTTTATTTTTTCAGAAATAAGAGCTGTTTTATTGTGTCATCTACACTGTGAGCATGTGTTGTGCAATTCTTAATGACCGTCTTATTTAGAGTAAGATTTAATTAAGCTAGACGTCATCATTTATCTCTTAAATGATATCCAAGGTATTTGGAACAACTTCACTTCTGAGACCTTTCAAAATTTGCTCCTAGAAAAAAATCAATGCTCTTCTGAAATAACTTATCACAATAATTGTTTAATTTTCTTATCTATAGATACATACTGTAAAGTATTTTTTTTATACCTGGGTACAACTTTTACACAGTGCTGCTGTGTATGTACTGTATATATATACATATACAGTATATATGTTTTTATAAAGTCTTCTAAAACTTAACAAATCCCTATTCAGTCATGCTGTATATAATAAACTGCACTCAGTCTGTCATCAGAAACTATTAAATATATATATATATATATATACGTACTGTATACTGTATATATATATACT
>JBBPBX010021632.1:5305-42187 GCA_038048925.1 Garcialebias charrua | reverse complement strand
CACAGATGAACACAGATGAACACAGCAACAAGAAAACAGATCAGCATCAGCATGATGTGATATTTTGCAGTGTTTATTTTTTATTTTATTTTTATTTATTCATGAGTCTAACAGCCTCAGGGTAGAAGCTGTTCCTCAGTCTAGTGGTTCTACACTTGATGCTCCTCAACCTCCGTCCTGAGGGGAGTGGGGCAAAGAGTGAGTGTGCTGGATGAGTGAGGTCTTTCATGATGCAGGTGGCTCTTTTCCTGCATCTGGAGGTGTAAATGTCTGTGATTGTGGGGAGACTGACTCCAACAGACTTCTGTGCAGCCTTCACCACTCTCTGCAGAGCTTTCCTCTCTTCAACTGTGCAGCCTCCATGCCACACGTTGATGCTGGAGCACAGGACACTCTCCACTGCACACCTGTAGAACGAGGTGAGAACTGGGCTGCTCAGACCAGCACGTCTCAGCCGTCTGAGGAAGTAGAGTCTCTGATGACCTTTCTTGATCAGGCTGGTGGTGTTGTTGCTCCAGCTGAGGTTATCATTCATGTGTACACCCAAGTATTTGTAGCTGGAGACCACTTCCACTGCAGACCCACCTATTTTCAGTGGGGCATGGGTGTGTTTGTTCCTTCTGAAGTCCACAATCATCTCCTTTGTCTTCTTCACATTCATGTGAAGATTATTCTCTTTGCACCAGCTCTCCAGGTGTTCCACCTCCTGTCTGTAGCTGGACTCATCATTGTTTGTGATGCATCCCACCACCGCTGTATCATCTGCAAACTTAACAATATGACTGCTGCTTTTTTATTTATTTTTTATTTTTTTTATTTACAGAAAAAACAAGTACAAAAAAAACTTACAATGTCAAACATGGCTCGAAACTTAAGGCATGCATATCACAAAAGAGAATAAAGGCACATAAACAAAAACAACAATGTGTTTTGGGCAGCTTACAACAGAAATTTGTTACAGATTGTTTTAGTTTTTAAAGCTTTTGCATTAGTACAGTACTTTAAAGTAGCTAAGTAAGAAGAAATATAATTAGAAAACACTATAAATCTAGGTTTTAGCAAGGAGAATTTACAGCTGTGGATGTAAAATTTGGCTAAGAGTAGTATTAAATTTACAACAAAAACTTTCTCACTTGAAATATTTGGACAAAAGAAACCAAACAGTATAATTTTAGCGTCAAATGGTAGGTCAATTTCTAACTTTCTATTTACATACATGAAAATGTCTTTCCAGAACACCTGAGTATGAGAACAGTCCCAGAAGAGATGGATGATGGTCTCCTCAGAGCTGTGGCAGAGTGAACACATTGGGTCTACGTTTGGACGGTACTTGGAGATTATATAGTTTACAGGATAACATTTATGCAGAATCTTTAGGGACACTTCTCGAATCTTATTAGTTATAAAGTATTTTCTAGGTAACAACCAAACATCTTTCCAACAGATATCATTAAATAAATTATCCCAGAAGAATATAGAAGCAGGTTTACTAATACATTCTCTAATTATTAATTCTCTAATACATTTGTTATTTGTTTTTTCACTTAAAAAAGGGTCAGAGTTACCAATGAATAATTCTTCAGTTAAATAGTTCGTGCTGTTGTGTACAGGATTTGACATCAACATTTTTACACCAGATGGAATTGCATCAAAGACAATTGCAAATTCTTTTGGTAGTACTGGAAAGTTATACGTAGTTAAAAATTCACTGTAAGAGTAAGTGTTGCCGTCTTTGTTGAATAACTGATGTACATGAACTATTCCTCTGTCAAACCAATTTTTAAAGAAAATAGATTTATGTTTAAAACAAATGTCTTTGTTATTCCAGATATAGTATTTGTGTGGAGAGAAATTGTGTTTGTGAACCAGAGTCCAGCACAAAAACAGCTGTTTGTGGAAGTTGGAGAGTTTGATCGGAATTTTGTCAATGTTGTAATTACACCTTAAAATAAAAGATAGACCACCCAATGCTTCAAATACATGTGTTGAAATGAAGTTCCACAAAGAGTATGGATTTAAGAGATATCTTTTGATCCATTTAATTTTAAAGGAGGAGTTTAGAGTCTGTAAGTCTAATACATTAAACCCACCAGAGCACAGCTTATTTATCATACACCACCCTCATCGGGCTTATCTCGGATGATGATGAGTCTGCGTACAGGAGAGAGGTGGGCCGGCTGGTGACCTGGTGCAGCAACAACAACCTGGAGCTCAACGCCCAGAAGACAGTGGAGATGATTGTGGACTTCAGGAAAGACAGAGCCCCTCTGCCCCCCATCACCTTTAACAACACCCCCATCATCATTGGGGACTGCTACCGGTTCCTCGGCACCACCATCACCCAGGACCTCAAGTGGGAGCCAACCATCAGCTCCCTCATCAAAAAGGCTCAGCAGAGGATGTACTTCCTGCGACAGCTGAGGAAGGCCAAGCTGCCGGCCAAGCTGATGGTGCAGTTCTACACGGCCATCATCGAGTCCATTCTCAGCGCGTCCATCACAGTGTGGTACGCCGGGGCCACTGTCAGGGACAGACACAGACTGCAGCGCATTGTGCGCTCTGCTGAGAAGGTAATCGGCTGTAGTCTCCCATCTCTCCATGACCTGTACGTCTCCAGGACTGTGAGGCGAGCAGGTCGGATCACAGCTGACCCTTCTCACCCTGCATACGGTCTGTTCGAACCACTCCCCTCAGGCAGGAGGCTTCGGTCAATTGGGACCAGAACCTCCCGCCATAAAAACAGTTTCTTCCCCTCTGCTGTCAGACTCTTGAACACTCATAACCATGCTACCTCATAACTTGCCTTGGTCGCTGTATTTTGTATTTGTTCTGTATTTTGATTGGGAATCACTGTATCACTGTATTTTGATTGCACCACTCTAATTGCACTGTTTCTTAGTAGTTTTTGTTCACTGAATATTGTATTGATTGTATTGATGTTTTATGGTTTATGTTTTTTGTGTCTTATGTTTTTATATTTTATGCACCGTTATGCCGAAGCAAATTCCTAGTCTGTGAATCCTGTTCATTGACAATGGCGATAATAAACTGAATCTGAATCTGAATTTTTTCGGATTAGATGAACCTTTTTTTTCCAAATAAAATCAAACAATGTTTTATCCACTTTTGAAATGATGTCCTTGGGAACCTCCAAGGCAGAAGTCGCATAAACCAAACTGGAGAGACCTTCAGCCTTAGAAAGTAATACACGACCGGAGATGGATAAATCTCTCTGTACCCATAAATTGAATTTTTTTTGAATTACAGTAACAAGGGGATTAAAGTTATCACTTAATCTTTGGTCCTCCTCTTTTATAATATAGATACCAAGATATTTAACTTTGTGTTTTACTGGGATTCCTGAGATCTCTGTGTCATGACATGTTTTAATAGGGAGTAATTCACATTTAGATAAATTAAGGTTGAGACCTGAGGCTGCAGAAAATTCACCAAGCAGCTCAACAGCACACTTTACTTGAGAGCAATCTTTTAGAAATAGAGTTGTGTCATCTGCCAGTTGGCTCAGACATATTTCTCTACCAGCAATCTGAATACCTTTTATGCAGCTGTTTTTAATGAAATGTGCTAAAATCTCCATGGGAAGAAGGAACAAAAATGGAGAAATTGGACAACCTTGTCTAATTCCACGCTCAACATTAAATCTGCCGGAGGTCCCATGAGCTAGTTTAATTGAGCTATTGCCTCCAGCAAGGATGAGCTGTTGGGGGATGATGGTGTTGAATGCCGAGCTGAAGTCGATGAACAGCATACATAAGAGTCCTTCGTGTCCAGATGTGTGAGAGCTGTGTGGAGGGCAGAGGAGATGGCATCGTCGGTTGAGCGATTAGGTCGGTATGCAAATTGGAAGGGATCCAGGGAGGCAGGGAGGACAGATGTGATGCTTTTCATGACTAGCCGTTCAAAGCCTTCTCCTACTCTGCTCCTGCTTCATGGAATATCTTACAAAAAGATCTGAAGCTCTCGACCTTGACTTCTCTAAATGGTTTTCAGAATCTGTTGGAATCCTGACAAAAACCAATGCAGATTTGTTCCTGTCTTTGATTTTATACGTCTACCTTATAATGTTTTGCTAGTTTTTTTGATATTTCCATCCATCCATCCATCCATCTTCTTCCGCTTATCCGGGGTCGGGTCGCGGGGGTAGCAGCCTAAGTAGGGAGGCCCAGACTTCCCTCTCCCCAGCCACTTGGAGCAGCTCCTCCGGGGGAATCCCAAGGCGTTCCCAGGCCAGCCGAGAAACATAGTCCCTCCAGCGCGTCCTGGGTCTTCCTCTGGGTCTCCTCCCGGTGGGACATGCCCGGAACACCTCACCAGGGAGGCGTCCAGGAGGCATCCTAACCAGATGCCCGAGCCACCTCAACTGGCTCCTCTCGATGTGGAGAAGCAGCGGCTCTACTCCGAGTCCCTCCCGGATGACTGAGCTTCTCACCCTATCTCTAAGGGAGAGTCCAGCCACCCTGCGGAGAAAACTCATTTCAGCCGCTTGTATCCGAGATCTTGTTCTTTCGGTCATAACCCAAAGCTCATGACCATAGATGAGGGTGGGAACGTAGATCGATCGGTAAATTGAGAGCTTTGCCTTTTGACTCAGCTCTCTCTTCACCACGACAGACCGGTACAGCGCCCGCTTCACTGCGGATGCTGCACCTATCCGCCTATCGATCTCACGCTCCAGTTTTCCCTCATTCGTGAACAAGATCCCGAGATACTTAAACTCCTCCACTTGGGGCAGGACCTCCTCCCCGACCCGGAGAGGGCATGCTACCCTTTTCCGGCTCAAGACCATGGCCTCGGATTTGGAGGAACTGATCCTCATCCCGGCCGCATCACACTCGGCTGCAAACCGCTCCAGTGAAAGTTGTAAATCACGAACTGATGAAGCCAGTAGGACCACATCATCTGCAAAAAACAGAGAAGCGATTCTAAGGTCACCAAAACGGATCCTCTCAACACCTTGGCTGCGCCTAGAAATTCTGTCCATAAAAGTTATGAACAGAATCGGTGACAAAGGGCAACCTTGGCGGAGTCCAACTCTCACCGGAAACGAGCCTGACTTACTGCCGGCAATGCGGACCAAGCTCTGACACCGGTCGTACAGGGACCTAACAGCCCTTATCAAAGGGCCTGGTACCCCATACTCCCGGAGTACCCCCCACAGAACCCCCCGAGGGACGCGGTCGAATGCCTTCTCCAAGTCCACAAAGCACATGTAAACTGGTTGGGCAAACTCCCACGCACCCTCCAGGACCCTGTTGAGGGTGTAGAGCTGGTCCAGTGTTCCACGACCAGGACGAAAACCACACTGCTCCTCCTGAATCCGAGGTTCGACTATCCGACGGACCCTCCTCTCCAGAACCTTTGAATAGACCTTACCAGGGAGGCTTTTGATATTTTGTTAAAAAAAAAACCTTTCTTTTGTTTTTTTCTCTCTTTTGTTTTCTATTGTTTATTGTTTGTTTGTTTATTGTTTATTGTTTAAGGAAATTCTACCACTGCTGTTCATTGTTCTTTAGTTTTAGCAGGTCGCTTTTGTAAATGAGCCCATGAGGTTCAAAAGATTTACCTGACTAAATAAAGGTTGAATGAATGAAAAAAGCACTTCATCAGGATGGGGGTGAGTGCTACTGGGCGATAGTCATTGAGGCATGCGGGCGTTGCCTTCTTTGGGACAGGGATGATGGTGGTGGCTTTGAAACAGGTGGGGACGATGGCCTGGCTCAGTGAGATGTTAAAGATGTCCGTGAAGACCGCTGCGAGTTCCCCTGCACAGTCCTTCAGCACACGACCAGGTATGTTGTCAGGACCAGAGGCCTTCCGGGCATTAATCTTGATGAATGATCGCCTTACGCTGTCTGAGGACAGCGCCAGCACCTGGCCATCAGGAGAGGGGGGGAGTTTATGTGCAGGTGTGCTGTTACTTGCCTCAAACCGAGCAAAGAACTCATTCAGTTCATTCAGCGTAGAGGTTGAGCTGTCACAGGTCTGGGGGGATGGTTTGTAGTTTGTGATGGTCTGTATTCCCTGCCACAGACTGCGTGTATCCTTGCTGTCCTTGAAACGGTGAGCTATTTTCCTGGAATACTGCTTCTTGGCCTTTCTGATGCCCCGGGCCAGGTTCTTTCTGGTTGTCCTCAGGCCCACCTGATCTCCCGCTTTAAAGGCAGCATTCCTGGCTTTCAGGAGTCTGTAAACCTCTGCTGTCAGCCATGGCTTCTGATTAGCCCGAACAGTGATGGTCTTGAGGTTGGTTACATCATCAATGCACTTGGTGATGTATGAACATACAGTGTCTGAGTACTCCTGGAGACATGTGTTGTTGTTTGTGGTAGCAGCTTCTTTGAACATACCCCAATCTGTGGTGTCAAAACAGTCCTGGAGTGCCTCTGAAGACCCCTCTGGCCACACTCGTATCTGCTTGCGGACTGGTTTTGTGACTTTCACCAGTGGCCTGTATGCTGGCTTTAGCATAACACAGATATGGTCAGAAGCACCAATGTGGGGGAGGGGGAGGGCTCTGTAGGCATTTTTCATGGTGGTGTAAACTTGGTCCAGTGTGTTGTTTCCTCTTGTTGCAAAGTTTATGTTTCTGTATGTTTTTGGAAATACACTCTTTAAATCTGCTTGGTTGAAATCACCAGCCGTGATGAGAAAAGCATCAGGATGGGCTGTTTGCTGCTCACTGATGTGCAGATATAGTTCATTCAGTGCCTCACCTCTAACTTTGCTGTTGGAGCTTGGAGGAATATATACAGCAACAATCATAACAGCTGTAAATTCCCTCGGTAAATAAAACAGTCTGCATTTAATAGTCATAAACTCCACTAAAGGTGAGCAGTGTTTGTGGACCACAGCAGCATCACGACACCAGGCGTTGTTGATGTAAACACACAGCCCCCCTCCGCGTAGGGTTGCCAACCGTCCTTTGAAAAACGGAATCGTTCCGTATTTAGAAACAAAAGTACGCATCCCTTATTGATCTATAACGGGACGCACTTTGTCCCGTAATATCGTGAAAATCAAAACTATTCTGTCAACCTCAATGGAGTTGATAAATAATGATGCGTTTTATGTCGATTTTTACGGTTAAGAAGCTGCTCTGCTCTGTGACCAATGAGCTGACAGCCCTTTTACACACGTGATTGAAACTACAGAATCCGGCTCATCTCATTGGTCCAGTCTTGGCAGTTTACGGAAGACACGGCAGCGACAGGATTTGAAGAAGAAGGTAGCATGGACACGAGCGGCAAACATTCAGGGGATTTAAACAGTGAACATAGATCACCTTCGAGCCTGACTACTCCCCCCAGGAAAAAAAGAAACGGCTGCAAAAATACAGAGTCGAGTGGGAAAAGGAACTTGTGTGGCTGATTATGGCTACAAAGCAAACTGTACTGTCTGCAAGCGTACTTTTTCTGTAGCCCACGGTGGACAGTTTGATGTGAAACAGCATGCTTCTGCAGTTGGACACATAAGAAACATGAAAGACAACAAAACCAGGAGAACCCTTGACCAATTTGTTCTGCACCGGGCAACACCAGAGGCAGATATGGTATGTAAAAAAATAAAAAAAGGGGGGGAGAGTAAGGATAAGTTTAATGCGTAAAAGTGTGAGCATGAATGTGAGCAGGCCAAAAATGTGATCATATTATTGTAATAAACAAGTAGAATTGAAAAATGAATGCATAAATATTAAAGAAGAGATGATGGGTTCTACGGGTACCCAACAAGACAAAAGCTGCAGCGTCTCTTGCCATCTGAAGCTGGTGTGGCCAGGCAGGACTTTGCAGCCTTCTTAAACACTGCCATCAGTTATGTCCAGAATTGGTTTGACTTCTCAGAGGAAAACTGGCTCTTTCACCTTCAGCCCCTCTCTCTGGCATCTGGAAAAATATCCTTTGAGGAAGTGGAGAAGATCACTGAAAGTCTTCACCTGGTTGGCAGGTAAAAATTCAATAATTTCCAGTGTAGTGGTGAACCATGTTTAATTATTGATAGTTATAAACAAAAGTGTACAATTGACACGTACAAATAAATACATAATTGTGAATTTACTTTACACTATGCAAACATACAACCTTGTCCATCTTTAAAAAAACACAGTTCATATAGGTAAATTAATAAATACATTTCAAAATGTAGTTTAAATACAATGCTAAATTATAAATATAAACAATACACGTTTTTCCATTTATTTATCACTACATAACCTAGGCTATGTGTCACTAATGAACTTTAACACCTTTTGGCAGGCTAAACATGTCTATGGATGAGCTGTATGAGGAATGTGTGACTGCAAACAGCCTGATAGACCACCTCACCACCTCACCTCAGGAGAAAGAAAGGTGGCAGTCCCAGGGAACAGCAGAGAAGTGGATGCAAGTTCTTCAGGCAGCTGACCTCCCCAACATCCAGCTGTTGTATCCTTTGTCCTCAGCATCCCATCTTCCACTGGGTTTGTGGAAAGGATTTTCTCTTTCATGAAAAGTAAGTGGACTGATGTGCGAAACAAATGTTCTACTGAACTAATTAGAAGTGAGCTCATTGTCAGTCTAAATTATGAAATGTCTTGCTCAGAGTTTTACTCTTTGGCACTGAAAAACAGAGCACTCCTTGCTGCAGCACGATCTCAGCAGAAATACAAATGGAAAAAATAGGTTGACTCCATAATGTAACGTTCCACTGTTTAGTTTACAAGTTTTTTATTTTTACTACAAGTGGAAAGCCATGGCCTTTGAGGCACAATGTGTTTATGTTTACAAATTTACTACAAACTTTATTTGCACGTTGCACTAAATGCACTATTACAGAATGTTCGTATTGATTTTTTGTTATTTAATACTGTTTTAAGTTATTAAGCAGGACAGAGGTCTGTTTAAGAAAGATACATAATTCTGTTTTAAGTTATTAAGCAGGACAGAGGTCTGTTTAAGAAAGATACATAATTTTCAAAAGATATGTTTGTTTCTGGCAATTCTATTTGCACTAAAAATAAATGGTTAATTGTGTAATAATTTGTTTATACATATTTTTATAATTCAAAAACACGTATCCAAATGAATTCAGGTTGATTTCAAAGTGAGGAGGGGCAGGCAGGGTGTTTGTGTGTGTGTGTGTGTGGGGGGGGGGGGGGTTAAATGGGGTGACCAGCCCTGCCGAGAGGTGTCCCTTATTTATTTATCAAGGAGTTGGCAACCCTACCTCCGCGTGTCTTACCTCCCTCGAGGGTTCGGTCCGCTCTGTAGCATGTTAGCCTCTCGAGCTGGATAGCATGGTTCGGAACGTTGTTGTTAAGCCACGTTTCCGTGAATACAAACACACAACAGTCTCTCACAGTCTTTTGTGTCGTTCGTAGCAGGCATATATAATCCAATTTGTTGTCCAAGGAGCGTACGTTAGCCAAAACCATGGATGGAATAGCCGGCTTGTGTGGGCTAGCTGCTAGCCTAGCTCTGATACCTCCGCGCTTACCCCGCTTCTGCTTCCTGTCACGCCGCTTGTGGCGCTTCCACTGCGGGCGCGATGAAGGGAGGCTCGGTGCTAGCTTCCAGAGCAGGCCGTAGGCACGTAGATTCTCCTCGAGCTCGCTGCTTATTTCCAAATGAACGATTTTTCCGACATCAAGCAGGAACTCACGGCTATACTTGCGTTCTTGAACACGTAGACATGACGAAGACATGCCGGCACATTGCGGCATGCAGGACAAGACAGACAAAAGCACCGTGTTGTTGGGAGAGAGAGAAGCCGTGGCATTTGCACGCGCCGCCATCTTAGATCATCAGATTCTAGATGTGAGTGTTTCATTAAATCCGTTCCATTGTTCATGAGATATTTAGCTAACAGACAGACAAATGACCCCCCCCCCCTTCCCAATCGCACACACAGGGAATATAGTTATCCCCTGCCTTTCATGGCAATAGGCAATAATTAAGATAAAAACCATTACAAATCATGTAAATGAATAAAACATTGCATGTAAACAGGCCGATTAATCAGAATCTTTCTAAATATTTTAGTAAATTAAACGTTTTGTGTTGCTTGTTTACCCACAAGAATTATTCACGTTGGATCTTCTATAATCATGTAAACAGACAAATATACTCATGGCGTTATTTTGTGCACAATGACTGTGAACCAGACCATTTCCAGGGGGACTAACATTCCTCTGATAGCTGCTGATACTTTAAGAAAGTTTAAAGTTCTTAGAACAGCATCCAATCTTGTGGGCTGTAACCACAGGAGAGGAACTGGCCCCAGGTTAAACAGAGACATGGTCTCAATGGAGGAAAAAGAATCAAGGAAAATCCCAGAGCACACGCAGTACAACAAGCCAATCTCAACGATCAAGATAAGTAACATGGTTGGCAGCACCACTAGTGGCTTTTTGATTAAACTTGGCTCCACGGAGAAGACTCAAAAGTACAAAAGAGAATGTATGTTTTGAACAATGTTTGCCAAAAATGCTTCTGATTTACCAGTTTTTGAACAAACTAAGCTTACACCATAAAGAACTGAAAGTTATGCACCATAACTCATGTTCCCTGAAGGAAGGGAACGAGGTGCAACATAATGCTATGGGAATTGTGCCCCCGCGCGATTACCTGAAGGAATACAATCACGCCTTTACGGCAGGGGCGTCAGCGTCACGCCAGAGGCCCCGCCCTCTGGGTACTTAAGGCGCTGACGCCCATCCATCGATCTCCAAAATGCACTTCACCGAGCTTTCAGCATTGAAAAGGGCCAGGTATGTTGCACCTCGTTCCCTTCCTTCAGGGAACATGAGTTATGGTGCATAACTTTCAGTTCCCTTATCAGTCATGTCACTCGGTGCAACATAATGCTATGGGAACGTAATTCATTCACGCCCTTGAAATGCTCAGCAAAATGCATGTGAGAACATCTGCCTTAATATGGCAGGCATCTCCCAGCTGCTCTCTTCAAGGTATGGAGAGAGCATAGTCCGGGAAGAAAAAATGCCTCATGTAGAAACATCAGCTTGATATTACCACTGGACACATAGATGAAACACCAACTAGAGAGAGCATAAGCGTGCTTCGCTAGTGTGATTACCCATCATCTCCTTTCTTCTCTGGAAATCTTGAAAAACAGGAGGAAAAGAGCAAGGGACCCATTACGCCACTGGTAATCAGATGGCAATGTAGAGGTAGAAAACCCAGTTTGAACACAGGGTAACCTTCCACGTCCCCAGGGGAAAAATTTCATATATACAAGGGGCACGCACGAGTCTCTCATCTGCTCCTTGAACAAACAACTTACTAGGACTGTCAAGGTGGGGCCCATCCTGATGTCAGAGACCTGTTAAAGGAGAGGGAAACCCCTCCATTGAACATCTCCCAAGCAAACATAAACACCAAGGGACTCCCTTGTGTATGTTGTTGCTGATCGACTTGGAGAAAAGCAATCAAAGCCTTAGGTCCTCACCCAGTTCCTTTCAAAGGCCAGGCTGAAATCCGCCACAACACTGGACGTGGGTGTAGAAGCTACCCACGTGCCTGAGTCAGCAGGTTCCTGTGAGAAGGCAATTGCCATAGAGTCCCTGATAACATTGAGATCAGTTCCGGGAACCACGGTTTCTGCGACCACCTGGGAGCTATCAGAATCAGGGAGAGGGCTCCCTGACGGACACGTTCCAGTGTCCCTGGATCAGAGGGACAGGTGGAAAAGCATAGTACAGCACCCCTGCTGACCAATCATGGGCCAGAGCATCCGTTCCCAACGATGCATCTGTTTCCTTCAAAGAGAAGTAAAGGTCACACTGTGAGCTAGCTCTGCAATCGTGACCAGACCTGTTCCATGACCCGTGGGTTCAGTCTCCATTCTGACGACAAGAGAGGCCCTCTTGAGAGGGCATCCGCTCCATGATTTAGTTCACCGGGAACATGAGTCGCCCTGAGTGACAAGATTCTCTGAGCACACCACGTGAGCATCCTCTGCATCAGTCTGAGGAGGGCTCGGGACCTTGTTCCTCCCTCCCTGTTGATGAAGGACACTGTGGTCATGTTATCTGATTTCACCAGGACGTGCTACCCTACAATCAGACCTTTGCCAAAAAAGTATTTTACTGAGAGGAATACGGCCAACAATTCCAGGAAGTTGATATGTAATCTCGCTTCCTGTTTATTCCAGAGGCCACTGGTGTTCTGATTTCTGCAGATCGCGTTCCCCATCCTGTTTTTGAGGCATCTGTCATGATGACCACACGAGATGACACCCTACCCAACATGACCCCTTCCGTGAAAACAGCCAAGTCTCTCCAAGGTTCCAGGGCCCTCAGGCACTCTGAATCTATTCTAACCTTTCCTGCTCGACCAGGTAGGGTTGTGTCTGTTGGTTTAGCCATACTTGTAGGGCCCGCATTTTCAGCAATGCGTGTGGCACACAGGGTATGGCTGCCACCAAGAGGCCTAAAAGGCGTTGGCACATTTTCATGGACCCGCTGATCCAGTTTAAATTTTGCCAGGCAATGGCGAATCGAGGAAACTCGTTCCTTTGAGAGCCATGCTCTGTACCGGATGGTGTCGACCTGTACTCCCAGAAATACGGTAACCCGTGATGGAGTTAGGTCACTCTTTTGTAGGTTTATGACAAAACCGAGAGACTCCAGGTGAGAGATCACCCTGTAGGAGTGTGACTGGGCCTGTATTCTGTTTCCAGCCAGAATCAGGAGGTCATCCAGGTAGTTCATAACCCTGAGTCCTTGATTCCTAAGGGGGGTCAGGGCTGCGTCCAGACATTTAGTAAATGTACGAGGAGCAGTCTTCAAACCAAAAGGTAAGGCTTTGAATTCATAAGCCTTTCCCTCGAAATCAAAACGGAGGAATTTTCTGTGTTTCCTCCACATGCTTACATGGAAATAGGCATCTTTCAAATCCATTGTACAAGCGTAGTCTCCTGGTCTCACAGACTGGAGAACCTGCCGCAGAGTAAGCATCTTGAACTTAAAGACCGTGTAAAGTGAATTTCAACATTTTCTTCAATAAACATTATAAATGTCGTAATTGTAATCTTGTAAATGAGTAAAAAGTCTCAAAATTGTAGCTCAATTAATTTTGGAGTTATAGATCAAACTGTGTATAAACACATTTCTCTTTCAGGATTTTTTAGGCGTGGTTTAAATGTGACCGCGTTTCGTCACGCGGTCACAAGCCCCACCCCCTGCAGCTCCAGCCGTTATAAATGCGTTCTTCGGTGGAGCCGTTCACTCGCTACCGACCGTCTCCCTCCAGTACTGGCGTGCTGCTGGAGCGACCACATGCCACCTGCACCTCCGCGCACCTCCCCCCCCCCGCGCGCGCGCGCGTGTGTGTGGCGATCAGACCCCGCATGCATGTGACCGGGTCGCGCGCGCGTGTGTGTGTGTGTGTGAGTGAGAGGCGATCAGACCCCGCATGCGATGTGACCGGGTCGCGCGCGCGCGTGTGTGTGTGTGTGAGTGAGAGGCGATCAGACCCCGCATGCGATGTGACCGGGTCGCGCGCGCGCGCGCGTGTGTGTGTGTGTGTGTGGCGATCAGACCCCGCATGCGATGTGACCGGTTCGGACCGCGAGTCCGCTCATCTTCTAAAATAGCGCTGATTATAACAGCGGAGTTATGTGTCCTCAACTTTAAAAACATAACCAGAGTTGTTAGTGCACTAAAAACAGCGTAACTCTTGGAAAAAGGAGCTGCTGGAAGCCAGAACTCAGATAAAAACAGAGCAGGTGGATCTCTGCTTCCCCCGTATGCCTCCCCACACAGCTCAGCTCTGAAGGGGGCTGGACATGGCGCAGTACAGCGCTGAAATCACGCCCACGTGCGACACGCCCCCAGCGTTCTAGAGCAAGGCAAAATCAAGTTTTTTCATGATTTTTGAGACTTAATTTTATAAGGAAATCAATGTTTTTAATCAGTCAGATTTATATGGGTGATTAATAACACATATTTATGCCGTGTGACAAAATAAAAACACAAATTTAATTTCACTTTACACGGTCTTTAAATGTTTTTATTCTTTTGTTCAGAGTCCTGAGATCCAGGATCAGTCTCAGGGAATGGTCCTTTTTGGGCACCAGGAAGTACTTGCTGTAGTGGCCGGAGCGTAGTTTGCGTTTTGGGACCAAACTTATCACTCCCTTCTGTAGCATCGTCAAAACTTCCTCCCTCAGCATGTGTGCGCGTGCAGGGTTAATATTTGATTGCAGTACCCCTGTGAAGGGGGGCGGTCTCCTGGTGAACTGCAACTTGAGCCCATGACATATCGTCGTCATGACCCATTCATTTGGTAGACACGCCCTCCAGGCTTGCGCGTGCGCCATGAGCCTGGAAGGCATGTCCAATTGCTGCTCGTCATGTTTGGGTGCGGGGAGGTGGCCTTTGACCCCTCTCGCGCTCTCTCGAGCAGGCTGGTTAGCCCAACAGAAGATATCGCGAGATCTGACTGTCTCAGGCAGAGCTTGTGTATCTTGCTGCGGTTCATAGTTTGACCGCGTGGTTTGAGTTTTTTAAAAGTGGGACTCAAGTCAAGAACCAGGGCAGTCTGTGCTTTGGTACTTTTATTTTTGTATATGCATGAAACAGTGTTAGTTTTGATTACACATAAAGCAGGCGAGTCATGTTTAGTGCGCACACACGTCACCAGCTCTTTGTAGTGTTTTACAAGTGGAGACTGGGCTCAAAAGGTCAGGTTCCCGTACCACGTGGGCAGGCAAACCTGTAAAATGATGAATTCGTCCTGTTTCATCAGGCCCGAATCTGCTTTCCATATGGGGTCATTGAAGAGGCTCTTGGCCGATACTGGAAAGGTTCACTGTCGCCAGCAGGTCTCTTCTGTGGAGGGCGACGCATGTCTTCCTTGGGGTTGCAAAGCTTTTCCTCGGCAGCCCCTCGCGGAGGGCTTCCGCCTGTTTGCGTCTTTGTTCCAGCCTGGCCTGGATGCGTTCTAGGGCTCCCCCGAAGAGTCCCGTCGGCTCAATCGGGTGCTGGAGGAAGGGGGACCTCTGGTTTTCCGGGAGGTCCGTTAAAGTCAACCAAAGATGGCGTTGGGCGACAACCATTTCCACCATTGCTCTGCCTTACATGATGGCTATTGTCCCCATCATGCGGAGCACGAAGTCAGAGGCGCGGCGGGCCTCCTCCATGGTCTCCGTTGCGGCTTGTTCATTTGTCGTTACCTGGAGTTCCTGCAGCTTTTCTGCCAGGTACGCATGCATCATGGTCGAAGCGTTCATCGCACGAGCCGCGAGGCCCTGGGCCTTGTAGCATTTTTCAAGCTGTTTCTCAGAAGGGCGGCAGGCCCTGTTGGGCAGCGCTGGCTTCGCCCCCATAGCTGCGGGGGCCAGATGAGCCGCCAGGGTCTCCTCTATCTGGGGTGCAGTGGTGGAGAAAGTACTCAAACACTGTACTTAAGTAAAAGTACAAATAAACAGTCAAAAATGTACTCTAGTAAAAGTAAAAGTACCATCTTAATATTTTTACTTAAGTAAAAGTGAAAAGTACTTGCTTTTAAAAATACTTAAAGTATTAAAAGTAAAAGTATTTGCTGAATGTATCACCTAATAAAATGGTCTACAATAAAGTGTCACTACCGTATGTATGTTTTCTGTAATACATTGATAGTGTTCCATTTTAATGAACAATGCTGCAGATATTACATGTTTTATTGTGTTTACTCTTTGACACAGTTCACACTTGGACTTGTGACTCTGTGCATCAGAATTTCAGGGATGACCTAGAGTTAAATGGCATTAAGCAAAATAAGAAAGAGGAATGATTATACCTTTGAAAGTTTTTATTTAACACAAACAAAACCAGTGTCATTTTCACTGCAGTAAACGCGTTTAAGTCTGCCTGAAAAAAGGGGCATTAGACAACTGACAAAGAAATAGACAACGATCATTTCAACTCGTTTGTCATCAACGCTAGTTAACAAAAAAAGTCTAGTTAACCTTGTAATGAGCCAAAAGTGAACAATATTTTAACTTCTTGACATAACTTTCAAAACTTGGACCCAAGTGTCGAGCCATTTGGAGACATCTCGTCTCCTGTCCTAACATCCCATGAACACATTTTAACATTGTGGCAAGAATTTCTTGTTTAAGTTTAGCAGAAGTTGATTTTCAAAGTTTTTGGAGTCCAGTCTGGCTCTTTAGGGAGAGAAAATCTGTCCCGCTGTACTGAAAAGTGTCTCACATGCTGCTGAGGCAGGCAAGGGTGTGTTTAAAGATCCACTGACATGATTTTTCTACTATTCATCAAATTGCTCAAAATATATATATATTTTATCATTTAAATAGGTTAGTTTTTGCAAACAAAATGATAAATCACTTTAATTTTGCTTTAAAAGTTATTTTGAACTTCAAGCCGTGTTTAATCATGGGAAATCCGTTTACACCCGAACGCACCATCTGTGACGTAGTGTCCAGAGTGAGAGGCAGAGCTCTGGGCTTGTCACAGTGCGCGGGTGTGAGCAGCTCCACATGAAGGTAAGTCTGATACAGCATCAGACCTAAATTAGATCCTGTTGTTTCTTGTTCCATCACCCAAACTATTTTCTGCTTCCCAAAATGAAGACAAATAGCTCAAATCTTCACATAGATTGATAAATTAGTCGGGTTTTAAAATGTCCGCTATTAAAGAGACGAGAGCCCTCTGCCTCTCACTCTGTACACTACGTCACAGATGGTGCGTTCGGGTGTAAACGGATTTCCCATGATTAAACACGGCTTGAAGTTCAAAATCACTTTTAAAGCAAAATTAAAGTGATTTATCATTTTGTTTGCAAAAACGAACATATTTAAATGATAAAATATATATATTTTGAGCAATTTGATGAATAGTAGAAAAATCATGTCAGTGGACCTTTAACTTCAAAGACAAATTGCATACTGCAGGGACTGACTTGAGAACATCCATGGTAGTGACTGTGCTGGCCAAGTATCCATCTAGCTGTCTGGCCCTTTATGGAATGTTGTCCTTCATGACACTAAAGTAGTCCTCCTCCTCTGATGAGCTTGAGTTGTTACCAGGGAGCTGCACTGACTCCTGATCCAAGTGGGTCTTGATGTAGTTCAGGCCTACACACAACAATCATCATTATTACCAAACAGAGGAGACATAATTCATCTAATTACCTAAATGAGACACATGATTTAATCGACACCACTGTACTTTCAAAACAACAAAGTACGTGTCTCAATAACCAGAAATGACCATAAAGAGAAGAAACTAATTTTGCTCCTCAGTGGAATAAGAAAAACAGATGGGGATGTGGAGACAGCTAATAATTTCATTAGATAATACACTGCTGTACACTGTGCAATGCATTCAGTTTTTGCTTTAAAACATTTTATGATGATCAGGAGCTATTCTCTGCATTAGAAAACACTACAGCATTTATAATTTATAAAAAGATGGCAATGTGAGGAAGAGTTTAAATGATTTACCCAGTTTCAGCTTGTGTTCATCACTTGTCCAGGAAGTACGAAACTTTGGAAGAAGAATTGCTGCAGCAACAAGTTCAGGGTCAGCAAGCATAGGTCCAAAGCGCTGCTGGATTCCTCCTTGCAGGGCATCGATCAGTGGCTGGCAGAACTTAGAGGAGAGTCGTAGGCGGTCGAGCTTCACAGTCAGGAGGGTTATGGTGGGCACCAGCCACCCCATATGGATGTCTGCTTCTGCCTGCATTATGTTGAGGGCCTTGGCAACCGGGCTCATGGTCCCAACATATTCGGTCAGGAAAGCACATTCGGCAGGATTTAACCTGTTACATAAACAATTACCGGTATATTGTTTAATTTATTAATATAATTTATGTTAGTATGAAATATTTCATATAATATACTACTATCAACATGCTATTTACAATTCACCAGCAAATGAGCCTGATCACAATCATTTGCATTAACCTACAAATTAAAAGTTATATTGTGGCCAGAGTATTTCTGTAGTTTGATTTTATAATTGAAGAGTTTGTGTAGGTTAAATTTTCATGGATTTTCAACAGCATTAGTATCAACAACAGTCACATCTGGATAACAGAAAAAATAATAAAAGCATTTCTTCATATAAGTTCTGCTGCTGCAGAGGAACCAAAGAGCTGCATGTGGCTCCAGAGTCACAGGTTGCAGACCCCTGAACTAAACTGTCTTCTCACACAGCCATTTCAGATGTCCACTTTAAGTGGAGCAAAAACCTGCAGCCACAGCAACCTTTTCACAGATAAGTTTGAGACCACTGCTTTAAAGTAACACGGTGTTAATCCTGTCATTCTATAATATATCACCTTATGAATAAGCTTGGGGCTAACGAGTTCCTAGCCACACAAGCAACAAACACCCAAACACTGCAGCTCATGTTATTTAGCAGCCAAGCACAGCGTTAGCAACATGCATGTTGCCAGTTCATGCAAGATTATAATAATTTAGTTGTTTACTTGTGAGCAAGGTACAGTTGAACAAGAAGCTGGCTAAGGTTACATAAGACTCCACTAACCTAAATTAATTTCACATGCTAAAGTAAGGTAGCGTTTGCAACTTCACTTACCTCGACGTGTTTTTTCAGATTTGACGGCAAATTTTTGAAAGACAGGAGTTCATGGTTTCGGGGGAGGCAAAGTTGACACCGGAATCTCCACGAGTTGTTTTTAGAACCGGTTAACTCAAAGAAGTTTTTTAAATAAGGCCATGGGTGGTGCGTATCTTCTTGCTGGCTCTCCATGGTGGAATCCATTTTGGGTGTGTTGTTAGGTAGAGGTGCAGGAGCACGCAGGTTGTCTACGTCACTGGCACAGCTCTTGCTGAAGGCGGGTCTAATGTTACCTGCCTGCTTTGCATTGGTTACTTTCTACGTCCGTAACTTTCAAACTAACGAACAAAAAACAAACAAAAAAAAAGCCGCAATGCGACTTCAATGTAACGTGTAACGCAACTCATTTTAGAAATGTAGTGCAGTAGAAAGTACAGATACTTAATGCAAAATGTAGTGAAGTAAAAGTAGAAAGTACCCCTGTTTAATTTTACTTAAGTAAAGTACAGATACATGAAAAATGTACTTAAGTACAGTAACAAAGTACTTGTACTTCGTTACTTCCCACCACTGCTGGGGTGCGCTGGCGAGGCCTGCTGCCTCCATTCCAGCGACATCCAGGAGTCGGAAAAGTGGCAGCGTCATGGGAGCTCCAGGTTCCGTCCAGGAGCGTGTGAGTTCCATAAGGAAGTCCGGGAAAATGGGCATTTTCTGCGACATCGTCGGCTGCTGCTTCACGTAGAAGTAGTTTCCCGCCAGCCTCGTAACCTGTTGGCGAGGCGTGGGGTCTGGCCACGTGATCTGCAGGGCGTCCGCCACCCTATGGCACAGGTCGAACAGAGCAGGGACCGACACGTCCGGTTCCGGTAGAGCTTGCGCCAGGTTCTGGGAGGAATCTACACTTTCCCCTCTGCAACCGTACTCGGCATCTTGATCAGACACCTTGGGCGTCGAGTCCTCAACGGGGACCGAGGAGTCTGACACGTTCTCATCCCTGACTTGACCGCTTCCTTCCAGGTCCATGTTCTCGAGCTCCGGTTTGGGAGCGGGTAGCTCTTTGAGGTGTGCGGCCTTCAGTGCCGCAGCCTTCTCCATGGATTTAGCCAACGCGTCCGCGCTACGTTTCCTCACTACCGCCGGCATCCGACAGCAGTGGGAGCAGGAGTCGGGAGTTTCCAGCGCTTTTCTTGCGTGCAGGATCCCTAGGCAGACAGGACAGGCCTCTTGGATGTCCGTCGCCGAGAGAGAGTAGCCACAGCCGCTGGGGCAGGGGCACGAGCGAAGGCTCGCCGTCCTGCTGGTTTTCTTCGGAATCGTTGTCCTCCGTTTTCCTTTCTCGGGAGCCATGTCCAGAGACAAGAAGCGTTGAGTCCGTTCCTAGTTTTCTTTTGTTTGAAGACGTTTCCTCCATCGTCTTGCTTTTGCTGGCTAGCCTGCTAATGGTTAGCAGGGAGTGTTGTGACACAGTTAGCGCTGTCGAGCGAAGCAGCTGCGGAGAGAGAAGAAAACTTTGAGGTAAGTAGAAAAATGCTGGATTAGCTTTCGCCAGCCCAGCAGTACGCAGGAAAATTTCTCTGTACGCTCAGTGTAGGGAGCAAGCTCACCTCTGATCGAGCGATGCGACAACAGAGAAGTCCCACAGAGTTCATGTTTTAAGCGAGGTGAAGGGCAATAAGAGATCGATGGATGGGGGTCAGCGCCTTAAGTACCCAGAGGGCGGGGCCTCTGGCGCGACGCTGACGCCCCTGCCGTAAAGGCGTGATTGTATTCCTTCAGGTAATCGCGTGGGGGCGCAATTCCCATAGCATTATGTTGCACCGAGTGACATGACTGATAAGGGAACATCACTGTCATGTTTGTGCTCCAAAAATTAAATATACACCCCCTTCAGTTCTGAAGGCCCCAATATACCTGCTTCTTTTGCCTCACGCCGCTCGGCGCCGTGGGAGCGCCGCGGCAAAAGCCTTTGATCGCGGGCGTGAACGCGCCAAGCTCCAATTTTACTACGCCTACGCGCGCGCGTTGATAAACTGCCTCGCGTGTCAGCAAATGACCAATCAGCGACCTCAATTTGTCCTGTAGCCTGCACTCCAGAGAGCTGCGCTTGCACAGAGTATATATATGAACTGCCTGCGCGCAGCTCACGCCAGTCCAGTGGCGCTGGGCACAAAGAACAGTATACTGGGGGCTTGAGGGTTGAACCTCCAAATATATCTTAAAGAAAGTGTTTTTTATTTGCACAAGCACAACTTTATTAAATGTTCTTAATATTGTGTTCCTTTTGAAAAGTATGTTTGGTTGTTTTATGTGTGAAGTGCACTTTGTAAATAAAGTTCAATTTGACTTGACATAATGAAGTGTTAAAACACCTGTTGAGAAGTAAAAAAAAGAGCTTTAACATATAATACAGTATATATATGTTCATTATTATTATTATTATTATTATTATTATTATTATTATTATTGTATATGTTCATTATAGTTCATTATTTGACACAGTCACAAATGGAAAATCAGCCACTTCATCTAATAATCAAACTTCTACAAATCAAATCCCTCCTACAAGTCAATCCTCAGTTAATCACACCTTCTCTTTTTCTCCGTTCTCAGTCAGTGAGGTAAATAAACTGTTAAAAGATCTTGATCCTAAAAAATCTGCAGGTCCAGATGAACTTCCACCTTATTTCTTAAGGCTGGCTGCTCATATCATCACAGTCCCTGTGACCCACATCTTTAATCTGTCCATAAGCCAAAACACCATTCCGGATGCTTGGAAAACAGCCTTTGTTCTTCCTTTGCTGAAGGGAGGTGATCCCACCTCACTGAACAATTATCGACCGATCTCTAAACTCTGCATTTTAGCCAAGGTTCTAGAAAAACTGATAAACTCTCAGATCAAAAATTATCTGGACTCATTTAACATCTTACCTCTCCATCAATCTGGTTTCAGGAAAAAACACAGCACAACAACTGCTTCTCTGAAGGTTCTTAATGACGTTGTTGAAGCATTGGATGCTAAGGATTATTGTGCTGCACTTTTCTTAGACCTGTCTAAAGCTTTTGACACTGTGGATCATAACATCCTGTGTCATAAGCTCTCAGAAATCGGTTTCTCTGATCACACCATCGGTTGGTTTTCTAATTATCTTTCCAATCGGAGGCAATGTGTTCAACATAACGGTACTTCTTCCAGCTATTTAACAGTTAAAAATGGTGTACCACAAGGCTCAGTTTTAGGACCAACCCTCTTTACAATCTACATAGCTAATGTAGGTCAGAGCATCCCTGATGCATCCTTACATTTCTATGCTGATGATACAGTTGTTTATTGCCGAGCTAAAACAGTAGCTAAGGCTTTCCAGTTACTGCAATCCGCTTTTGACATCATTCAGTCAGATTTGTTCCGTCTCAAACTTGTCCTAAATGCTGATAAAACAAAAGGGATGTTTTTTTCAAGTAGGAAGTCGGTCCCAGCAGATCTTCCTCTGATTTTATCCTCAAATGGTGTCCCTATTGAGTTTGTTGATTCATATAAATATTTGGGTATCCTGGTCGATTCACATCTCTCTTTTAAACTCCACGTGGAAAACCTAGTGAAGAAACTGAAAGTTAAACTGGGTTTCTTTTTCAGAAACAGATCATGTCTAACACTGAATGCTAGGAAACGCCTTGTATCTGTGACTTTCCTTCCCTCCATTGATTACGGTGACATTCTCTACATGAATGCTCCTACAAGCACCCTGCGGATGTTGGATGTTGTCTATCATGGTGCACTAAGATTCATAACTGGCTGTGATTATCGTACCCACCACTGCACCCTGTATTCACTGGTTAACTGGACATCATTAACCTCACGCAGACTCTTCCACTGGTACATTTTCATCTTTAAATCACTTCTTGGTCTGCTGCCCTCATACATCTCCTCCTACATGTCTTTGCGTGAGTGCAGCTACAGTGTGCGCTCTCAGGACATGATTACCTGCAGTGTCCCCTCAGTGAGGACTGAACTTGGAAAAAGGGCCTTCTCCTATTCTGCTCCTGCTTCCTGGAATATCTTACAAAAAGATCTGAAGCTCTCGGCCCTGACCTCTCTAAATGGTTTTCAGAATCTGTTGGAATGGTCAGTGTCCTGACCAGTGTCCTGACCAGCTGCATCACGGTGTGGTTTGGTGCATGTACTGCATCATGCCGCAAGAGCCTCCAGCGCATCGTGAGAGCAGCTGAGAAGATCGTCGGCACCTCCTTCCCCTCACTGCAGGACTTACACAGCAACCGCCTCACTCGGAAAGCCCACTGCATGGCAGGTGATCCCACACACCCACTACACAGCTGCTTCAGCCTGTTGCCATCAGGGAGGAGACTGAGAAGTCTCCAGGCTCGAACCAGCAGACTGAGTGACAGCTCTGTTCATCAGGCAGTCAGGATGCTAAACACTCTGCCTGCTCTGCCCCCCCTCCCATTTGAACTGCCTTAACACTAAAAACTTTCTCACACATTACCACACAACACAAAGATTTTAACACTGGACTCTGTGTCATCAAACGGGTTATTCACTAAACTCTCGGTCATGTGCTCATTCAGTTTGCACTACTTCTCATATTTGCACTAATGTTTGTATTACATCACTGCCTATAGTCATAATACTGTTTACATTCTCTGTTTACATACTACTGGTTACATTCAATGTTTACATTTATTAATACTGTTTACATTTATTACTACTGCTTACATTTATTACTACTGTTTACATTTACACTACTTTTATATCTACACCACTGCTGATACATATACAGTATTCTCTGACCAGCCTTATTTAAGGATGCCCAATGTGCCTTACTGCATATGCCACTTTTGCCTCTATAACAACATCAACTACTACCTCATACATATACTGTGTACATTAACTCATATGCTGCTTTGCCACTTTGCAAATGTCAATGCTAGAACCTTTAGTTTATTTTATAGTTATACTTTTTATACTTTTTTTATACTAGTATGCAAAAACTCAGGACAGTATTATGTTCATTAAATGTTTAGTGTTTTAGTTTTAGAGTTGGTGTAAATTTGTATACTCTTATACCATTATGCAAAAACTCAGGACAGTGTCACAGTTTTACTATTTTATGCTTATGTCTACAGTATTATTATATGTTTCAGTGTTTCAATGTTTAAATAGTTACTGTTGCACCGAGGGACTGAGAGAAACTGAATTTGAATTCTGTGTATGTCCTGTACATATTGCAGTTCTGACAATAAAATTGACTTTGACTTTGACTTTTACTTTGAATCCTGGCCAAAACCAATGCAGATATGTTCCTGTTTTTGATTTTGTAAATTTACCTTATAATGTTTTTGCTACTTTTTGCTACTTTTTCTTTTGTTTATTGTTTAATGTATTTGTATCATTGCTGTTCATCATTCTTTAATTTGTAGCAGGTCGCTTTCATAAATGAGCCCTCGAGGCTCAATAAGATTTACCTGTCTAAATAAAGGTTGAATGTATACAGCATAAGGCAAATGTAGAAACCACATTGTTTGATTTGCTCAATATTTTCATTGAGTTCTTGAGTTACTTTTAGTCTTAAACTGATTTCAGACTTATTCAGCTTGTTTATTTCTCATCAGAAGAGAGACAATCTAGCTGTTTCTTACCTTCTAAAACGATCCAGAGTCCTCTTGGATAGAGAACTGCCAGGGGCATAGCCAGAATTTTATGAGGGGCGGTTTGTTTAAAATAAATGTAGACCATGAAAGATAAACACGTCTCGGTAGCTCACTGGAAACGCGTTGGGTTGGTTGCCGCTCCAAACCTTATCTAGACCAAGTGGGTTCGATTCCCACTTAGTATAACTTTTTTTTTTAAAGATTATTTATTCATTCCAGATTTAAAAAAAACACAAGAAAACTGAAAGTTATGCACCATAACTCATGTTCCCTGAAGGAAGGGAACGAGGTGCAACATACTTGCTATGGTAATTGCGCCTCCGCGCGATTACCTGAAGGAATACATTCACGCCTTTTACGGCAGGGGGCGTCACCCCGCGCCAGAGGTACCGCCCTTTAGGTACTTAGGCGACTGACGCCCCTCCAACTGTCTCCAAAATTGCACTTCACCGAGCTTTCAGCATTGAAAAGGGCCAGCTATGTTGCACCTCGTTCCCTTCCTTCAGGGAACATGAGTTATGGTGCATAACTTTCAGTTCCCTTTCAGTTCGGTCTCTCGGTGCAACATACTTGCTATGGGAACGTAATTCATTCACGCCCTTGAAATGCTCAGTGAAATGCCTGTTAGTGTGAACGTCTGCCCTTGACCAGAAGGCATCTCAAAGCTACTTTCTATTGTGTATTAGAAAGAACAGCCTGAGTGACATCACACGTAGTAACATCCAAACTGTAGTACTTTGCAAAAGTGTTTAAAGAGCTCCAGTTCGCAGTAGCACAAATGTCTGCAACTGACACGCCCTTGAACAATGACCAGGAAGTGGCCAAGCCCGTGGTTGAGTGAACATGGACTCCAGGGGGCACTTGTTGACCTTTGCTACCGTATGCCCTTTTAATGGCCTCCGTCACCCAATGTGAGATGCGCTATCTTGATAGGGCCTTTCCTGTAGCAGGTGTGGCAAAGCAGACGAACAGTTGGTTTATTTTCCTCCATTCGGCTGTTCTCTGCATGTAGATGCGTAAAACCCTCACTGGGCAGAAAGCCTGTAGCCTTTCCTGTTCCTGAGAGAGGACAGGATCAGGCAGAAAGGAGGAGAGATCAAAGTCTAGACTCCTATGGTTCAGAGTCAAGACCTTGGGAGTGTATGCGGGATTAGGCCTTAGTGTGACCTTTGACCCGTCAGGGGCGAATCTGGTACACATTGGATGTACAGATAATGCATGGAGGTCACCCACGCATTTCGCCGAGCAAAGAGCCAGGAGAAGAGCAGTTTTGGAAGATCTATCTTAATCTCGCTCAGAGGCTCAAATGGCGGGTCGCAAAGAGCCCCCAAGACCAGGCCAAGATCCCAACCAAGGGTCAAGGTCCTGCTGGGTGGCTTGGTTCGAAGTTTACCTTTCATATATCTCATTATGATTGGATGTGCTCCAGGAGTCCTGTGTCCCCAGCCCTCGTGACAGGTAGAGATAGCTGCAAGGAACACCTTAATCGTTGAATAAGAACGACTCTTTCCAGTAAATCCTGAAGGAATGTTAGTAGTTGAGCCAGGTCGCAAGCATAAGAAATGATATTTCTTTCTGAGCTCCAGGCTTCGAAGATTCGCCACTTTTGTGCGTATAGAGACTGTGTTGACCCGGCACGGGCATTTTGTATGGTTTTCACCACATTCTCAGGCAGGCCCGAAGCCATCAGCCTGTCCTTTTCGACTAACAGGCTGGAATTAATTCCAGATCCTGGCCTAAGCAACTGGACTGCGACTTCCTATGTGAGTCTTTGAGGGTCAACCAGGTTGGGGAGTGGGCCTCCACGTTGATGTGTTAACAGACTTCCCTGATCGAGTCTCCTCGAAGACAGATGAAGTTCATTAATTTTATTAGATTGAGTCGGGACAGGAAAACTACTGTTTCCCTCCGAAATAGGATTTATTGGATTGAGGGGTTGCTGCTTCTGTAAACGAGCAGATCTCCTGATCCCAATTGTAGTCCCACCCAGTGGAATACTGTTGTGTGGGAACAAGTTTGATGCAGCTTTGTGAGGAAAATCACGTGCTGCTCTTCCACCGCTCGAGCGTTGTGTGTCCTTCATGAATAATAAAGGAGCAGCAGCAACGTGTGAACGTGGGGATGGTCCTTTGTGACCGACAGACTCAAGATAATTTGTTGATAAGGAGCCCAGTTTCCTTTCAAAATCAGGAGGAAAATTATGGTTCGACTCCAAATCTTTTACACACACAGTAATGTGATCACAGCCATTGCTTTGTGGGTGTAAAAATTGTGTCTGCCTTAGAGCATCCGACGTGCTCTCCTGTGGTGCAAACCTGTCACGTGTTCGTCTGGTTAGTGTATTAGCCGGCTCATAATGGAGCGGGGGCTGGGACACGTGCCCTTTCCCACCTGTCTCCGCGAAAGGTGTAGGGTCTGTTCACAGACACCTCTGGGTCTGTCTTCTGGAGACAGGTCCTGAGGCACCCTGCTGGGGCTTATTGAGTAGGCTGGCACCCCATGAGCCGTGAGGGAGGGGGATGTGCCCCCCCCTTTATGACGGCTGACAGACCAGAGAGGCCCGTACTGTTGACATTATTTGTGTTGGTGTGTTGTTTTTTTTTTTTTAACGTCAATAAAACAGGGATGTGCTGTTTTATGAGTTTTATTCGTGCTTACGTGCAACGACATACATGATTTGATGTCACTCACAGCAGGGAGAACATGGTTTGTGCATGCAACAGAGTTATCAGCCATTTGTACTTTGCTACAAATAAAGTCTGAACAAGGTGCGAACACTCCAGTTACCGCGTGGCCGGGAGGTCGTCTAAAATGTAAATGTGGGCCTGGTTCATCAGGCACGTTTTTGACAAGTGTCCCGGCTCGCCGAGGAGGCCCTATGCCTGCTTGCTTGGCGTGGGACAAACCTGTTTTTGTTCCATGCGTGCTCGAAGCGAGGTTGGCTCGGCGGGGGTCTATGCCGAGGTTCCTCCTCGTATGCTGTCCGCTTCTGCGGTGGCACACGTGTCGTCGAGCGGTGCCGCTGCTGTGCAGGTCTGCTTTCAGCAGGCTCTCTGGGGAGGGCGAAACTCCGACGGGGAATGTCCACCCTGAGGGCTTCAGCCTGCTCGCGCCTTTGGTCCAGCTTGGTTTGGATTCACTCCAAAGTCTGGCCAAAAAGTCCCTCCGCTTCTATCGAGTGGTGGAGAAAAGGCACCTTTTGTCCCTCCGGTAAATCCGTCAACGTCATCCACAGGTAGCGGATCGCGATGACCACTTCCGCCATACCTCTGCCCTGAGCCACAGCAGCTGACCCCATCATACGGAGAACGAAGTCTGTTGCTCTGCGGGCTTCATCCAGTAATTCGGCAGCAACTTGCTTATCCGAGGTTTCCTGCAGTTGTTGGAGTTTTTCTGCGAGGTAGGCCTGCATCATCGCGGACGCGTTCATGGCGCGCGCCGCGAGTCCTTGAGCTCTGTAGCACTTCTCGAGAAGCGACGCTGAGGCTCTGCAAGCTTTGCTGGGGAGAGTCGGTTTTGTTCCTGATGACTTGGGAGCTAGGTGGGATGCCAGCGTGTCCTCAATCTGAGGCGCGTTGGCTAAACCCACCTGATCCATGCCTTCCACGTCGAGGAATTGTGAGAGAGGAAGGAGCATGGGCGCTCGTGGCTGAGGCCAGGTGCGGGTTAGTTCCGTGAGGAAGTCTGGGAACACGGGCATCCTTTGCCTCGTTGCAGCCTGCTGTTTTGAATAAAAATAGTTCCCCGCCAGCCTCGTGACCTGTTGGCGAGGCGGGGGTTCCGGCCAGGGGATGTTCAGCGCGTCCGCTGCTCTGTGGCACAGGTCGAACAGGGATGGAGAAGTCCGTTTCGGGGAGTACAGGTACCGGGGTCCTGGAGAGGTCCTCTCCCGGATCCTCGATTTCGAGTTCTGGTTCCTCCGCCGAAAATTCGCCCGAGGCTGAGATGGAGATCTCGTCTTCATTCATCATGCCTCTGGTGTCGAACTCGACTGTTAGGTCCACCATGGGAGCAAGCGGGTCAGGGCTGTCGCCCCATTCGACGCGCGTGCTGTCGTGTAGAGCCATGTGTTCGAGCTCTGGGGTCGGAGTGAGGGTCTCCGTGGTGTCTGGGTCCTGTGGACCAGCTGAGCTTCCCATGGCCTTAGCCACGAGGTCCACCCGATGCCGCAGCACCGCATCCAGCATCTGGCTGCAGTGTGGGCAAGAATCGGGCGCGTCCAGAGCTTGTCTTGCATGAAATATACCCAGGCAGACTGGACAGGCCTCATGGGTGTCCGTCGCTGCGAGGGCAAATCCACAGCCACTGGGACAGGCGCGCGAGGTTGGGCTCGCCGTCCCGCTGGTTTTCCTTTGAAGTTTTGTCTTTCGCTTTCCCTTCTCCGGAGGCATGTCCGAGATAAGGCGAGCGAGACCTTCCAGAATCCTTTTTCTTCGTTGTTCAAGTGTCTCCTCCGTCGTGTCGCTTTCGCTGGCTAGCCCGCTAGTATGTTAGCCGGGTTAGCGGTTGTGACGTAGTTATAACACCGTTGAGCGAAGCAACCTGTAGAGAGAGGAGAGAAAAAAACTTTGAGGTTATAGAAATGTGCTGGACTATCTTTCGCTAGTCCAGCCTTACGCAGGAAAAATTCTCTGTGCGCTCTATGCAGGGAGCGAGCTCACCTCAAGTTGAGCGATGGAGCAGCAGAGAAGTCCCGCGAAGAGAGGTAGTTCAGGTTTTGCGAGGTGAAGTGCAAAAAGAGACAGTTGGAGGGGCGTCTGTCGCCTAAGTACCTAAAGGGCGGTAACTCTGGCACGGGGTGACGCCCCCTGCCATAAAAGGCGTGAATGTATTCCTTCAGGTAATCGCGCGGGGGCGCAATTCCCATAGCAAGTATGTTGCACTGAGAGACCGATCTGAAAGGGAACTATTTCCAAAACAACAAGAAATAAAACAATACATGAAATGAAACAGAAGAAGAAAATAATCTTATTATATCTGCCCCTTCTCAAGCAAATGTTTTTTTTTCAAACACTCGATTCAAACAACTTATTTTACGTTTATCTTTTATTGGATTTAAAAAAGGAGTTAATATGCCTGTGGTTAACACATTCTTCTTTTTTTTATCCAATAAAAGACAAACGTAAAATAAGTTGTTTGAATCGAGTGTTTGAAAAAAAAAACATTTGTTTGAGAAGGGGCAGATATAATAAGATTATTTTCTTCTTCTGCTTCCTTTCATTTCATGTATTGTTTTATTTCTTGTTGTTTTGTAAATAGTTTTCTTGTGTTTTTTTAATCTGGAATGAATAAATAATCTAAAAAAAATAAAAAAAGTTATACCAAGTGGGAATCGAACCCACTTGGTCTAGATAAGGTTTGGAACGGCAACCAACCCAATGCGTTTCCAGTTAGCTACCAAGACATGTTGCTTCATTCTGGTCAACTTCTCCTTTAAACGAACTGCCCCTCATAAAATCCCTAGATGGGACTTCATAGGCAAAGTGGGCGGTTCATACGAACCCCCAGAACCCCCCCTCGCTACGCGCATGACTGCTGCTGTTGGTCGACCCATTGACTCAGCCAGATAATAAAGACCTTCACCTCTGTCACTCATTTGACTCCATCCAGAGAAGCAGCTTTGGGTCATCCCACTATGTGAGGTGGAAACCCCAGGTGTATTTTCTGATTCATTTGTCTTTGACCTGACCTGCATGTGTTTCATTCATTTTTTTGTTTTCCTTTTACTCTTATTCATTTTGTTTTCTCCATCGCTGTTTTTCATCAAAGTTGACTAGATGATTGACGATCAGCTCGTTCCCTGCTGCATGACTTCTTGTTCTGGATCATGGACATTTTAATAAATGACAGTACATCCTGGCTCTCTGTCATCATTAAACTCAAAGATGCAATGAGGCGTTGTGATACAGTGACGTGGAAACAAATGTACTCAATCATTTTCACATGAGTTCAAGCTGGTGTGGCCATCATTGCATAGCGTTTACAGGACGATGAATCAGAGGGTGTGGTGGAAATGCAGTTGAAGCCTATAACTGGCTCCAGCTTCAATGCCGTCTGCTGATTCAAACTGTAGAAAGCTCTACAAACCCCAGAGTTTGTCATAGTTAAATGAAGCATCAGTCAAATCCATGAGACACAACAATCTTTGTCGTGTGATGCTGATCAACTGACTGCTCAGAAAATGTGCATAAAATATTTCTGTTCTCATCTGACTTTGCACATAGCAGAAAACATTACTATCAACACCAAAAGTATGCTCCATTATCAAAGTTTACTGGTAACCCATAGGGGGCTAACCATTCTGTAAATATGAACTGCCATTGTTGGCACCCATGGAGTTCCACAATCATTTTGACATGACTGCCTCAGAGGAGTTGACGGGGGAGAAGGTGGGGCCCAGAAACCATCTTATCACCAGCAAACTGTTTTTTCCCCACTATGAGAGTGTGGTATTTGTGGAACTCCAGTTTGTTTGTGGCTCCTCGGACTGAAGAAGTCCGCTGGATGAAGGACTAAACGTCTCAGCAAAAGAAAGAAACCATCTAGATGACCTGACTGAATGGATTTGTACTTGGATTATTGAGCATGAACTTCTGTAAAATACTTATTTCTTCAGCTACAGGAATTTTGCTGCACAGGTCAGAGTAAAGTAACATGGTAAAATAAAAACAGGATTATTTCTTTTAAATGTTCATATACCAGTTAGAGATCAATCACACATGAAGCAGCAAAGTAATTAGATTTTTCTCATTTACGTCCTCACTGATGTTCTTGTTGTCTTGTCGTTACCGTGATGTGCCTTATTTTATTACAAAATATACAAAACTGTCAGCTGTCACTTTTACAAAATAAATTCAGTTGCCTCTATATTTGGAGCACGGCGCATTATTACAGTTACAATAACGCATCAATATCATTTCTTAGTTTGCAGCAGGAGAGGCAGTGCAAGGGACTATCTCAGACAAAAAGTAATTAAGTTCTGTTCTGAAGGTTGCTTCATTTTTGGCTCTAAGCTTTTTTCCCTGATGCATGCACAATAATCTAGGTAGATAATTGCCATCTCCAGGCCAGTGGTCACTCTTTCAGGTATGAAGATGTGCACATCCTTCATAGAGAGGAACGTTGGTTTGAGAGGAGTAAAGAAAGCCGTCTTTGTGAAGAGAACTTGTCCATCGTTAAACAGGGGACAAAGTTCTTCGTGTTCAACTGTCCCCCTCTTACAATGCTGTTAATGCAATTTTCACTCAAGTATGGTTTATACTTCTTGTCGCACGTCTTTTACCCCCCGTTGAGTGAAAAAGTTGTGCAACTTCTGTCTGCACTCCCGCTGCAATCCCCCGATGACAGCTATCTTGTACATGGCCCCCAGTCAGAACTCTGAGACGCGGTGGATGCGGCTCGCAGCGTGTGATTGGTTCAAAGTTTGTGTGCGTTTTTGTTTTGACATGGATAGTTTTGAAGAGAAACTCGTCTGTGCGCGCGCGCACACGCAAACCGTGCGCGCACACACACGAATACATATATATATATTTACGAACACGCGCGCGCACACAGGAGCTAAAGCATGCGTGTGTAAAGTTGACAAAATGAATTGGATCGCGCAGCTTTTAAAACAAAGAAAACTCCGCTGTTATGTAAAAATGCGCGTTTAAAGCAAGCAGAGACCCTTGCCGACGTATGCAGTGGGAGGGAAGAGGGAGGGATTTACTATAATGTATCCCCCATGTCTTTCCAAGTATAAACACTCACACACGCAATTACGTCATCGCTGGGTTCACTCAACGGGGGGGTAAAAGACGTGCGACAAGAAGTATAAACCAGCCTTCAGCCCTCTGTGCAAGCGGCCATCAGGGCATTAATGATCGATTGTTAGGCTGATGTTCCTACTTTTGCATGTGAACATGAGTTTTGTCTGTCACCAGCAAACTACAAGTTGATGCACTTTGAGAAGGTGCTGCCTATAAGTCTAGTTTTTTGCAGCTCCTCAGACTGAATAAGTCTTTTGGATAAAAGACTAAACATTTCAACAAAGAAGAATCCATCCAGAGGACCTGAATCAGCCTTGCTAGTCTTTTTTTTTTAAACAGACACTGTGCGTAGCTGACATCAATATAAACCAAAGTCTTGTCTCCACTTTGGAGCATTAAAAAAAATTTGCACCTGGTACAAAACAAAGTATCAAAAAGTGAAAAGTAAATAGAATATTTACAAGGACTAAAATAAATTTAGTAAACAACAACATGATCGAATATAACGGTGCAAGTAGGATGGATTTGTATAAATATTCCACCAACAAACGTTCTTTGAAGGAATGCACGTTGCCTGTGCCTTGCATGCCAAAACGTTAAACAATATCTGCTGCAATCACTTTGTGCATGTAGAATGTGTTCTGGATGACTTTCAGCTATTAAAACATCAAGCTCAAAATCTATAAAACTGACTGAGTTATGATTGCCACATCAGATCAACAAAAGCAAACACAAAGATACAAATTTTCTGAAATGTTTTAATTGAAATTCATTCAGTGATTCATAAGATAGTTCACTAACAAACAGTCAATGGCTTTATCACCTTCACCTTTTATATCATCTTCATCTCCTACTGCTAAATCAAGTAATCCTTAATCCTTTTATATCAATGGAGGATAACTATTCTCTCACCTTGCAGCTAAAAGACTAAACAACAGCCTGACATTGTTCCACTTACACTCAGAGCAAGCATGTTGAGGCCATGCAGCTTGGATTGTGTGACGCGGTGCAAAGGGACTGGGGTTCCTATGATTTTGGTGAAAATCTGCTAATTTAAATGAAGTGGATGATGGTGTTAATGTTACAGTTCATCACATTTCCTTGAGCTTCTGCATACTGTAGCCTTTCTCACTGCGGTGTTGGCTCCTCACAAATTAATCCACAATTTCTAACTCTTGTAAAGATGTACACAAACTGGATAGGAGCAATAACGTCTTTCAGTTCTTTCGGGAAGCATTCGAACATAAATTAAATTTTTCTAAACTAGAAGAGGTAAAGAAGGCACTGGATGTGTTGAAGGAGCCTCCAGCATCACGTCTAGTTTCAACTTTACTCTTAAAAATGTAAACTAAATATTTGTTAGCTCACTGTTCCTCCTAAAGTTTAGTAGGGAACCAAATTTCTACCAAATCTGACTCATGGAAAAAAAATGCAGCCTGGATTTACTGGGCAGAGCTGCTATGATATGACTTTGTGTGGTGAAATGGTTAAATATTCAGTGTCAATTTTCAGACATTTAGTTGACAAACTTGTGATGGGAGGTGAGGAGAGCAGGTATTTTCTTCATTTATACCTGCACCATCCACTGGATGGGAACAAACAGCAGCAGTCAGCTGTAGAGAGGTAGGGGCAGTCACAGTAACCTTTTAGGCACGTTGGATGGAAGGGAAATGACAAGGTCTGACATGTTAGCACATGAATCACATCTGTGACATTTAGTCCATGAAAAGCTTCTCACAGGCATAAATCATATCAAAAGACATCATGACATGGAAATAAAAAGGTTTAGGACTGAGTGTGAAAAGAGGTTTCTCGCCCCTGAGACAGTGACAATACGGGGACCTCGAGAAATATTAATGAACTACTGAGTTAAACATTGGAGAGGTATTCATGAAGAAATGATTCAGTGCTCACATATCATTCTATACCTTTTTTTTTTCAGGAAACCCAGAAGGACTGATTGAAAAGTAAAGATTAATTAAGGCAAAACTTTATTCTAGTTACTACAGTACTTTGTAATATGTTTTGGCTGCAGGCACAGAAAAGTTATTTAATAAATGAGTGATGCTTTCTCCTTTTGTAATGTTCTTGATTTATGCTTAAAGACCGTGTAAAGTGAATTTCAACATTTCCTTAAATAAACATTATAAATGTGATAATTGTAATGTTGTAAATGAGTAAAAAGTCTCAAAATTGTAGCTCAATTAATTTTGAAGTTATACATGAAACTGTGTATAAAGACATGTGTGTTTCAGGATTTTTTAGGCGTGTTTTAAACGGGACCGCGTTTCGTCACGCGGTCCTCATTAGTATAGCCCTACCCCCTGCTGCTCCAGTCATATAAATTGTTCTTCGCATGGGTGGAGCCGTTCACTCGCGACTCGCAGATAGCATCAGATAGCAATAGCATAGATATTTTGTTCATTGTTAGCTAGCTAATCAATTATGCCTCGTTCCTGCATCTTCCCAGGATGTTTTAATGGTCAGGGCACCTGCTACTGACCGTCTCCCTCCTCAGCCTCCGGACACCGCCGCCGCCTTTCCTGTTTCTTTTCTTTCTTTCTTTTTTTTATTGCTAAGCCTGTGCCCTACAAGTTCACAAGCTCCTTTTTTGCTAAGAAAATGCGACAGGTCCATTGCATACTTAGTTATCAACGTGATTACTCTTTATCTTAATCACCAACACAGCCCTCTTTATCTTAATCACCAACACAGCCCCCGCATGCGATGTGTCGGGTCGGACCGGGTGCAGCCGCGCGAGTCCGCTCATCTTCTAAACACATAACAGCGGAGTTATGAATTATAGTTGCGTCCTCAACTTTAAAAATAAAACCAGAGTTGTTTGTGCACTAAAAACAGCGTAACTCTTGGAAAAAGGAGCAAACAGAGCAGGTTTACTGATGAACCTGTCTTCCTCCTCCACACAGTTCAGCTCTGAGCGAGAGAGTCCTCCTACTTGCTCTCTGAGCTGCAGTGCTGCGCTGAAACCACGCCCACTGCTGACACGCCCCCACAGTTCCAGACTAAGGGAAAACAATGTATTTTCATGATTTTTGACACTTAATTTTATAAGGAAAACAATGTTTTTAATCAGTCAGATTTATATGGGTGATTAATAACACATATTTATGCCATGTGATAAACTAAAAACACAAATCTAATTTCACTTTACACGGTCTTTAAGTGAACAAAATAAAACTCCAAATTTTAGCTGTAATTTGGGGTTTTGCTTTGTTTATTAGTTGGTTGAGTAAATCAAGAACATTACAAAAGGGGAAAGCATCACTCATTTACTAAAATAACCTTTTGTATTTTATTTTTTATTTTTAGAAAGTTGTCATCAACTAACTAATCTTCCATTACTGTAAATTTATGGCATCAACTTTATGCCATCGTGAATTTTCATGTAGTTAAATCCTTTAACTTTTAATTGTTTTGTGCATTTCACATTTAATCACACAACTCTCTAATTAAGAAACTTTTTTCACATTGTGTTTAACACTAGATGCTTTAGGGGTGACACAGTGGAGCAGTTGGCAGAGCTACCGCTCCTCACTGAGAAGGCTGCCATTGAATCCCGGCGGGGGTCTTTCTGGGTGGAGTTTGCATGTTCTCTCCATGCATGTGTGGGTTTTCTCTGTGTACTCCAGTTTCCTCCCACAGACTAACAACATGCATGTTAGGCTGATTGGTGACTCTAAATTGTCCCTAGGTGTGAGTGAGAGAGTAAATGGCTGTTTGTCTTGTTTGTCTTTATGTGTCTCTGTGATTTACTGGAGACCGGTCCAGGGTGTCCCCCCGCCTCTCACACAGTGATGGCTGGACATGGGCACCAGTGACCCCCACAACCCAAATAAAGAAGAAGCGAGTAAAGATAATGGATGGATGGATATAAGGTTGAAGTTGAACTTGTTTTTTATGGGTGTCTAATAATTCTGATGATAGCCTAATAGTTAAATGTGTGTACCCAAGTTTCATGCAATCAGTAATGGTGCCGAAACCAACATGTATGCCAGGGTCATATTGTGAGTGATCATGTTCCTGTTTAACCAAAGCAAGAGTTGCATTTAAGAAATGTGACTTGACAAAAAAACTGATAATTACATATTTTAGGAACAGAAATCTGTCTACTCAATTAAAATGCCATTCATTCTAAAATAACCTCCTACAATTAAAAAGTGCATTGCATCTTCAAGTTGGAGAATTTATCAAAAAGACCCTCATCTTCATCCTCTCTGTGCCTCCCCTAAGCCATTTCTTCTTGGGTTTTAGAGTACAAGTCAATGAATTGTTTTAACCAGGTCTTGATTGGATCGGGTCTGTCACCGTCTGGTGGGGAGAAGATAAGGACTCTTATCTCTGTCCAACAAATCTGCAACCTCCTACAATTCACTCTTTTGACTGGAAGGAAAGTTGAGAGGAAAAGAATGAAAAGGCAACAACAGCATAGAAAAAGATCACAGTGGTTAAAATATTTCAAAACGTAGGCTAACATTGTTTTTGCTACACATATGCTGGTGGTCAAATAAAAACAAACATTAGGAAATAAAAAACTACTTTAATGAAGGGTATGTAAAAAAATTTTAGCTTCTGACCCACAAAATAACAATGGCAACAACCTCTGAGCCTGACTAACTCTACATGTGTTGTAACATGAGCTATTTACACAGAAAGAAAATTTAAACTTTTAATTATATACGTACCGGTAATGTACATAAATACATACAGTATATATATATATTTTTTCTGAATAGTTCCTGTAACATGGCTGGTTAAAATAAAATAAAAAAACAACAACAAAAAACTACACTAGTCATTGATCCCTATTATCTATCGAGGGTTTAGGACAGACAGCTGTGCTGTCCTCCATAAAAATGTCCCCAATTTTTAACTCTTTGAAATTCATAAAGGTAGTCTCATTGAGTCACA
>JBBPBX010021631.1:22697-42187 GCA_038048925.1 Garcialebias charrua | reverse complement strand
AACTTAAATAAAAACCAACAACACGTAATATCGTTCACCTCCCTCCTGGCCAGACGAGCTATTTTGCTTAGGTGGAAAGAACCGTCTCCACCCACTCACGCTCAGTGGTTGGCTGACATCATGTCCTGTTTAAAGCTGGAGAAAATCAGATTCACACTCCAACAGAAAGCGGGTAAATTTGAGAATGTTTGGGGACCTTTCCTGAATCTGTTCCAGTCTCTCTGACAACACAACTCATTCGGGTTAATGCAGTCTCTTGGCTATTTTACCTTCTACTTATTTCTTTCCCTTTTCTTTTGGCAGTCATTGGGTAGGGATTATTTTCTCTGTTATTATTATTTATTTTATTTTTTCATTTTTTCTCCGTTTGGTGCGGATTATAATGTACATGTTACAACTCAAATTGACTGTTGTTGTTTTTTTCCGTTGTTGTTGTTGTTTGAAAAAAAAGGGAAAAAATCAATAAAAAAGATCTTGAATTTGATGGTTAAAAAAAATTTAAAAATCCACTGGGTTGCATCAACAACAAGAAAAAAAAGAAGAAAAAAAAAGTGTAATGGACATGGACGTGTCCACTTTGATACACCTGTGTGCTTTTGAACTGTTCCAGAGATGACCTTTACTGACCTCTCAGTAAAGCAAGACATTTACCACAAAATCATTCCATTAGTTGTAATCTGAGAATATAGTCACCAAAAGAGACTATTTCTATCTTTGATTTTAGGCTGATGTGATCAAAAGAATAACTTTTGCCATTTTCATGATATATGTTATATGCTGTTATTCTTTAAATGTGAAACATCAATGTGTCATTTCTGCAAGTGAAAAGGTGTCAAAGTTCAGCTAAAATGTCAAACTGACTTACACTGAAATTGTTTTTGTCGAGTTTAAGCTAAAACTCTCATCTAGCGTCTGAAAGTCTCTCACTCAGATACTTTTCCTAAACAATTTCCTTCTCTGCGCTGAATTTCACCTTGAATAGTGATAACAAGTGGACCAATGAAAAAGAGACAAGTTTCTCTCCTCTCTAATTCTCTTTTAAGTTCTAACTTTGCGGAAACGCTTCAGAGTTTGCTGGGAGCTTCAAAAGAGATGTGAACCTTCCCAAAGGGCTGGGGTACGCTTGGTCAAGAGCTAACGACCTTCGTCATCCAGCTGGGACTGATAACCTGCTGTTATGAGCCCACTTCGAATGAGCGTAAGCTCAAAACTTTGTTATTCCTTCCTGGAATAAGTTATCTTGAGCCAAAAAGCCACGACTGCCACGGCTTCTGCCGACGAAAGCGAGTATCACCGACACCGACAAGGTAAACACGTGTGGAGTCCAGCTTGGACTTGCGGGACCGACGACTCGTCAGTCCAAAGCTGATCACAGCTCTTTACCAGAACCGAGGCGGACGTCTTAAGGTAAAGGAGCCGCTGTTTGCTTGCTGGAGGTGTGATGATATCTTAGCTGGACGCGTATGGAAGAGTGTCATCTGGTTTCATAAGTGCAAGATAAACTTCCTCTCTTAACCTCCCAATTCTCCTTAAATCTTTCCTCCTCTCCTTTCCCTCAATTCTAAGCTGGAAACTATTTTAAGCTAAAGAGCCCACAGACTAAATATGTTAACATCCAGTATTGAAGTCTGTTGTGTTGAATTTAAGTGTGCTGACGTATTAAATTGAAAGAAAGTGAAATCATATCAATCAAGTGTAATGGTGTTAATTTAGTGATTTATTTTAAATAAATGGTAGTGTCGCCTGGCATACCAACTAAGTTAACGTGTCCATTGTCACTCTATAGCAAAAGAAAGCAAAAGAGTAAGTCTCAGCATAGAACAAGAAATAGATATTTTTAATAATTGTGAATTGTGAACTGTGTGACACTGAATTCTTATTGTAAGTATTGTCTTGTCACAATGGTGTCATTTAGAAGTTAATGTCCACTTATGCTTGTGGCATGCATTAATAATAAACTGCAAATTACATGTGCAAATCTCATTTCATCAGTCTTTATTTATATATATATAGTATGTGAATGAAAGTACTCTTACTGTATTGTCATTGTCATAGTCAGTGGACCCCTTACAGAGAGCTTGGCCCCCCCTTGCCCCCCCCCAAGCAATAAAAGTCTAGCTCCGCCACTGGCGGTGTTCCATGATATTTTACTTCATTTGCGACATTCAATAAAATCCCAGACAGCTTAAAGTGTGGAAATACACTATTTTTGTCCTCTTTAGTGCGACAAATCAAAATGAGACTTTTTGATGGATTGAATTTGATATCATGTAGCTCACCGAATGCTGAACAGACATTAAGCAGCTTCTGAAGACCAGCTCAACTTGGACTAAAAACCACTAAGTCATCAGCATACATTAGATGATTAATAATTGTGTCTCCAACCATGAGCCAGTTCTACAAAGGTTTAGCTGCTTAGAGAGGTCATTCATATGAAAATTAAACAGTAAAGGGGATAAAATGCTTCCTTGTCTGACTCCATTGCTGACACGGAAGGATGCAGACACACAATTATCCCATTTGACCTGCATAGTTTGGTTAGCATAGCCTACCAATCGGACCTATATATTTGGGCACATGAGCTTGGCACAATTTTAAAAATAGTTTTCTATGATTTACACGATCAAAATAGTGACGTCTAAAAAACACATAAAAACCGTAGAATTTTTGTTATTATAATTATTCAGTAATTATTTTAGGTCATAAATAGTGGCGTCTAAAAAACACATAAAAACCGTAGAATTTTTGTTATTATAATTATTCAGTAATTATTTTAAGGCATAAAAGTCTGAGCATGGTCTTTGTATATACAGTAATGTTACGTTTTAGGCCTAGAGGAAGTAGAGCCTCTACAGAAACAGTTTGGCTCAAGTATTTACGAAGCTGAAGTTAGCTTCCGATTCCAGCTTCCGATTCGGTAAATGACTAAAGGGATATTACAACTAATTTTTCAGTACCTTGAGCGGGTTTAATCTGCTCTAGCTCAAAAACTACAACACCTAGACTCTTCAAACCAGGACTATATTATTCTAGACTAATAGAGGAATATATAAAACTAAGTTTGAGCTTTGTGAAACGTTTTTCTGATTTGTGAAACTTCACCAAAGTTAGTTTTTCATCATTTTTAGGCTACTGGACCATATTTGACCCGGTCTAGCTCAGAAACCACAAGACCTGGACTCTTCAAACCAGGACTATATTAATCTAGACTAATAGAATAATATATAAAACTAAGTTTGAGCTTTGTGAAACGTTTTTCTGATTTGTGAAACTTGACCAAAGTTAGTTTTTCATCATTTTTAGGCTACTGGACCATATTTGACCCGGTCTAGCTCAGAAACCACAAGACCTGGACTCTTCAAACCAGGACTATATTAATCTAGACTAATAGAATAATATATAAAGAGTCAAGGTTCCGGTTTCTACCGAATGGCAGCATAAGAAGAGTACTCCTCCTTAAAGATTTCAATAGCCACGAAAGACTCAACTGCAAGATAACGAACGCAGGACGAGATGGACACAAGAGAGAGAAGTAAGAAAAATGCTCCAAACATGTCTGACGGCGACGACGAACCGCAGCACAAGGATAGCCATGCTAATGCTAAAGACGGACCCGGAAAAACAAAAGGTAAAGACAAACCTAAAGTTAATCTTGAAATGATTCTTCAAGAAATACAAGAATTCAGACAAGAAAACAAACAACAGTTGGACGTTTTAAAAGAAGATATTAATAAAGCGACCCAAAGAATTGACGAAGCCGAGGAGCGCATCCTAGCTGCAGAAACAAAGCTAGATGCGGTTGTGCTAGCAGTGAGAAGCATGCTAAAAACACAGATTCAAAACGAAGACAAGCTGGTTGACCAAGAAGCAAGAGCAAGGAGAACGAATATACGGATTTTTAACATACCGGAGGACGAGGAGCAAGGCAGCTTGATGGTTGACTATGTAGAAAAACTCCTCCGTGAGAAGCTGGACTTTCCTGAAACCCATGAACTCAGCATAGAGAGAGCGCATAGAGCACTAGCGCCGAAACCAACGGGAACAGCAAAACCGAGATCGATTGTGGTACAATTCCTCCGGTACCGTACAAAGGAGGAAATACTGAGAAAAGCATGGGAGAAAAAGGAAATCTACATCAATTCCCAGAGGGTGTACTTCGACCACGACTATCCCACTGCAATTCTAAACAGCCGCAAAGAATACAACGAAGCGAAGAGGGTGCTGAGGGAGAAGAAGATCCGGTTTCAGACTCCATACCCAGCCAAGCTCCGTGTCTTCTACAAGAAAGAAACACGTCTGTATCAAACAGCGCAAGAGGCAACAAAGGATATGCATGACAGAGGCTTTGCAGTCCAGGTGATTCCACCACGTCAAGACATGAAGAAACAACTGGAGGGGGAATTATGGAAAGTCGTCGGGAAAGAAAGGAGCACCCAGCAGGAGCAGCCCATCGAACAAACTGGTGCCATATCCAAACTGCAGGCTTTCAGAAGACAGCCCCCAGAATGAAAAAAAAAAGAAAGAAAAAAATGAAAAAACACATACTAGAACTAAAATACTCTCTGTTTCCTCACACTTCAGTAGTAATTAGGAGGACCAGGACCATATAGAGTTAATCAAATCCCTCCTACAAGCCAACCATCTGTTAATCACACCTTCTCTTTTTCTCCGTTCTCAGTCAGTGAGGAAAATAAACTGTTAAATGATCTTGATCCTAAAAAATCTACAGGTCCAGATGAACTTCCACCTTATTTCTTAAGGCTGGCTGCTCATATCATCACAGTCCCTGTGACCCACATCTTTAATCTATCCATAAGCCAAAACACCATTCCGGATGCTTGGAAAACAGCCTTTGTTCTTCCTTTGCTGAAGGGAGGTGACCCCACCTCACTGAACAATTATCGACCGATCTCTAAGCTCTGCATCTTAGCCAAGGTTCTAGAAAAAGTAGCCGTGTTTCCATCAAGGTTTCTAGGTGCGCATTTTGAAGTATCGCAGCAGAAAAGCTTAATGGAAACGGCAAAATACGAAGTTACTTTCTGAAATTCGCCAAAAAGTTTATACGCTCGCTTGAGGTGGTTTTTGGGAGCTGCGAAACCGAGCAGCTGCGCAAAACGACAGATGGAAACACATTTGCCGACTCGTGCTGCCGTAGCGCACATTCACGTCACGTGACTGATCAGCTGTTTCCGCTCCGAACAACATGTAACTCGCTAAAACTAGTTGGCATGACAGAATAAATACAACTCGCCCGACAGCAGCACGTACCTGAAATATTCTCCCCATTTTGACGAGATGTGTGACCGGGTTCTGTTTTCAACCGCTACTTCCTGTTTACTCTCTGGTCTACTGTAGACATGCGCAGTGCTGACGTCTGACGTAATGACGCTGACGTCTGACGTAATGACGCTGTGCGCGGCTTGGAAAAAGCGCTTCAAGCCAGTAGATGGAAACACTTATGCTCTGCATTAATTTGTATTTACATATTTGCGAGGTAGCTCAAAATTCGAAATGAAAATGGATGGAAACAGGGCTACTGATAAACTCTCAGATCAAAAATTATCTGGACTCATTTAACATCTTACCTCTCCATCAATCTGGTTTCAGGAAAAAACAGCACAACAACTGCTTCTCTGAAGGTTCTGAATGATGTTGTTGAAGCATTGGATGCTAAGGATTATTGTGCTGCACTTTTCTTAGATCTGTCTAAAGCTTTTGACACTGTGGATCATAACATCCTGTGTCATAAGCTCTCAGAAATCGGTTTCTCTGATCACACCATCGGTTGGTTTTCTAACTATCTTTCCAATCGGAGGCAATGTGTTCAACATAACGGTACTTCTTCCAGCTATTTAACAGTTAAAAATGGTGTACCACAAGGCTCAGTTTTAGGACCAACTCTCTTTACAATCTACATAGCTAATGTAGGTCACTGCATCCCTGATGCATCCTTACATTTCTATGCTGATGATACAGTTGTTTACTGCCGAGCTAAAACAGTAGCTAAGGCTTTCCAGTTACTGCAATCCGCTTTTGACATCATCCAGTCAGATTTGTTCCGTCTCAAACTTGTCCTAAATGCTGATAAAACAAAAGGGATGTTTTTTTCAAATAGGAAGGCGGTTCCAGCAGATCCTCCTCTGATTTTATCTTCAAATGGTGTCCCTATTGAGTTTGTTGATTCCTATAAATATCTGGGTATCCTGATCGATTCACATCTCTCTTTTAAACTCCACGTGGAAAACCTAGTGAAGAAACTGAAAGTTAAACTGGGTTTCTTTTTCAGAAACAGATCATGTCTAACACTGAATGTTAGGAAACGCCTTGTATCTGTGACTTTCCTTCCCTCCATTGATTACGGTGACATTCTCTACATGAATGCTCCTACAAGCACCCTGCGGATGTTGGATGTTGTCTATCATGGTGCACTAAGATTCATAACTGGCTGTGATTATCGTACCCACCACTGCACCCTGTATTCACTGGTTAACTGGACATCATTAACCTCACGCAGACTCTTCCACTGGTACATTTTCATCTTTAAATCACTTCTTGGTCTGCTGCCCTCATACATCTCCTCCTACATGTCTTTGCGTGAGTGCAGCTACAGTGTGCGCTCTCAGGACATGATTACCTGCAGTGTTCCGTCAGTGAGGACTGAACTTGGAAAAAGGGCCTTCTCCTACTCTGCTCCTGCTTCATGGAATATCTTACAAAAAGATCTGAAGCTCTCGACCTTGACTTCTCTAAATGGTTTTCAGAATCTGTTGGAATCCTGGCAAAAACCAATGCAGATTTGTTCCTGTCTTTGATTTTATACGTCTACCTTATGTTTTGCTCGTTTTTTGATACTTTGTTTAAAAAAAAAAAATGTATTTCTTTCTTTTGTTTTTTCTCTTTTTTGTTTTCTATTGTTTATTGTTTGTTTATTGTTTATTGTTTAAGGAAATTCTACCATTGCTGTTCATCGTTCTTTAGTTTTAGCAGGTCGCTTTCGTAAATGAGCCCATGAGGTTCAATAAGATTTACCTGACTAAATAAAGGTTGAATGAATGAATGAATAAAGGTATGGACACTTTTCTCAGGTTGCAAGGGAGGGCCCTTCCTCCATCACCATCAGTGAAGGACATCCCTCCAAGTTCTGACCCCAACCCAGGTCAGGTAAAGGACAACCCACCTTTACTTTGGAACTTCAGTTTTTATTTTCAGATGTGTTATGTTTTTTTTCTGTTTGTTTATCACAGCTCATGTGACACGTTAAGTTTTCTAGGAGAGCTCAGCAGCAAAATGGTGTTGAAACTACTTATTATTTATGTAAATGTTATGTGAAAGGTTGAAAGTGGCATCTTTTAATGTTAATGGCATATTAAATCCAATAAAAAGAGCAAAAATACTAACAAAAATGAAGAGGGAGAAGATAGACATAGTTTACTTACAAGAAACACACATAAATGACCTAGAACATCAAAAACTAACCAAATATGGGTACACTAAATCATACTACTCCTCTTTCAAGGGAAAACATAAAAGAGGGGTGGCAATATTGATATCAAGTAAAGTGACTTTTGAACACAGTTTTGAACTCAAAGATGAAGAGGGCCGATATGTATTAATCAGAGGAACTAAAAATGGAGAGACATATACTTTTTTCAATGTTTACACCCCACTCGGAAGTGAAATGTTGTTTTTTACTAAAATAATGGATCTTATTGTGAATAATACTGGAGGAACATTAATTTGTGGCGGAGACTTCAATTTTCACCTTCAACCACTCCTAGACAGCTCCAACCAAACAACAACCAGTAAATGTAAAGCAATTAATAAAAAATTCAATAACCAAATGCAAAATATTGGAATAATGGACATCTGGAGGGAAATGAATCCAAAAACCAGGCAATATACACACTTCTCTAACCCTTACAGGGTATATACAAGGCTAGATTATTTTTTTATTTTTAACAAAGATAGATCAAAAGTAATAGAAGCAGAGATGGGAACAATAGACATAAGTGATCATGCCCCAATATACTTAACAATGGCATTGGGTGAAAAACAAAGAAATATCTTATGGAGACTTAACATCAACCTTTTAAATGATACACAAATTAAAAAGAAATTATCAGAAGATATATCCAGATACATTCATGAGAATGAGGGTGAGGGACCAGACAAAGTGCAGCCCAAAAACCCCTTATGATGAGTACAATTAATGGACTAAGTTTTCCCTCGCCCGGACGCGGGTCACCGGGGCCCCACTCTGGAGCCAGGCCCGGAGGTGGGGCACGCTGGCGAGCGCCTGGTGGCCGGGCTTTTACCCATGGAGCCCGGCCGGGCACAGCCCGAAGAGGAGACGTGGGTCCCCCTTCCCATGGGCTCACCACCTGTGGGAGGGGCCAAAGGGGTCGGGTGCAATGTGAGATGGGTGGTGGCCGAGGGCGGGGACCCTGGCGGTCTGATCCTCGGCTACAGAAGCTGGCCATTGGGACATGGAATGTCACCTCTCTGGTGGGGAAGGAGCCTGAGCTAGTGTGTGAGGTTGAGAGTTTCCGACTAGAAATAGTCGGACTCACCTCAACGCATGGCTCTGGCTCTGGAACCAGTTTCCTTGAGAGGGGTTGGACACTCTTCCACTCTGGAGTTGCCCCTGGTGAGAGGCGCCGAGCAGGAGTGGGCATACTGGTTGCCCCCCATCTTGGTGCCTGTACGTTGGGGTTCACCCCGGTGAACGAGAGGGTAGCCTCCCTTCGCCTACGTGTGGGGGGACGGGCTCTGACTGTTGTTTGTGCCTATGCACCAAACGGCAGCTCAGACTACCCACCCTTTTTGGAGTCCTTGGAGGGGGTATTGGAGAGTGCGCCTCCTGGGGACTCCCTTGTTCTACTGGGGGACTTCAACGCTCACGTGGGCAATGACAGTGAGACCTGGAGGGGTGTGGTTGGGAGGAACGGCCCCCCTGATCTGAACCAGAGTGGTGTTCTGTTATTGGACTTCTGTGCTCGTCATGGATTGTCCATAACGAACACCATGTTTAAGCATAAGGGTGTCCATATGTGCTCTTGGCACCAGGACACCCTAGGTCGCAGTTCGATGATCGACTTTGTTGTCGTCTCATCTGATCTGCGGCCGCATGTCTTGGACACTCGGGTGAAGAGAGGGGCGGAGCTGTCAACTGACCACTACCTGGTGGTGAGTTGGCTCCGATGGTGGGGGAGGATGCCGGTCAGACCTGGCAGACCCAAACGTATTGTGAGGGTCTGCTGGGAACGTCTGGCAGAGTCTCCCGTAAGACGGAGCTTTAACTCCCACCTCCGGGAGAGCTTTGAACACGTTCCGAGGGAGGCGGGGGACATGGAGTCCGAGTGGGCCGTGTTCCGCGCCTCTATTGTCGAGGCAGCTTATCGGAGCTGTGGCCGCAAGGTTGTTGGTGCCTGTCGTGGTGGCAACCCTCGAACCCGGTGGTGGACACCGGCAGTGAGGGATGCTGTCAGGCTGAAGAAGGAGTCCTATTGGGCCTTTTTGGCTTGTGGGACCCCGGAAGCAGCTGATAGGTACCGGCAGTCCAAGCGGCATGCGGCTCGGGTGGTTGCTGAGGCAAAAACTCGGGCGTGGGAGGAGTTCGGAGAGGCCATGGAGAATGACTTCCGTACGGCTTCGAGGCGATTCTGGTCCACCATCCGGCGTCTCAGGGGGGGAAAGAGGTACGCGACCAACACCATTTATGGTGGGGGTGGCGTGCTGCTGACCTCAACTCGGGATGTTGTGAGTCGGTGGGCGGAATACTTCGAAGACCTCCTCAATCCTACTGGCACGTCTTCCACTGAGGAAGCGGAGCCTGGGGACTTTGGGTCGGGTTCTCCGATCTCTGGTGCTGAGGTCGCCGAGGTGGTTAAAAAGCTCCGCGGTGGCAAGGCTCCGGGGGTGGATGAGATTCGCCCGGAGTTCCTTAGGGCTCTGGATGTTGTAGGGTTGTGTTGGCTTACGCGACTCTGCAATATCGCGTGGACATCGGGGGCAGTTCCCTTGGATTGGCAGACTGGGGTGGTGGTTCCCCTATTCAAAAAGGGGGACCGTAGGGTGTGTTCCAACTATAGGGGGATCACACTCTTAAGCCTCCCTGGTAAGGTCTATTCAGGGGTTCTGGAGAGGAGGGTCCGTCGGATAGTCGAACCTCGGATCCAGGAGGAGCAATGTGGTTTTCGTCCTGGTCGTGGAACACTGGACCAGCTCTACACCCTCAACAGGGTCCTGGAGGGTGCGTGGGAGTTTGCCCAACCAGTTTACATGTGCTTTGTGGACTTGGAGAAGGCATTCGACCGCGTCCCTCGGGGGGTTCTGTGGGAGGTACTCCGGGAGTATGGGGTACCAGGCCCTTTGATAAGGGCTGTTAGGTCCCTGTACGACCGGTGTCAGAGCTTGGTCCGCATTGCCGGCAGTAAGTCAGGCTCGTTTCCGGTGAGAGTTGGACTCCGCCAAGGTTGCCCTTTGTCACCGATTCTGTTCATAACTTTTATGGACAGAATTTCTAGGCGCAGCCAAGGTGTTGAGAGGTTCCGTTTTGGTGACCTTAGAATCGCTTCTCTGTTTTTTGCAGATGATGTGGTCCTACTGGCTTCATCAGTTCGTGATTTACAACTTTCACTGGAGCGGTTTGCAGCCGAGTGTGATGCGGCCGGGATGAGGATCAGTTCCTCCAAATCCGAGGCCATGGTCTTGAGCCGGAAAAGGGTAGCATGCCCTCTCCGGGTCGGGGAGGAGGTCCTGCCCCAAGTGGAGGAGTTTAAGTATCTCGGGATCTTGTTCACGAATGAGGGAAAACTGGAGCGTGAGATCGATAGGCGGATAGGTGCAGCGTCCGCAGTGAAGCGGGCGCTGTACCGGTCTGTCGTGGTGAAGAGAGAGCTGAGTCAAAAGGCAAAGCTCTCAATTTACCGATCGATCTACGTTCCCACCCTCATCTATGGTCATGAGCTTTGGGTTATGACCGAAAGAACAAGATCTCGGATACAAGCGGCTGAAATGAGTTTTCTCCGCAGGGTGGCTGGACTCTCCCTTAGAGATAGGGTGAGAAGCTCAGTCATCCGGGAGGGACTCGGAGTAGAGCCGCTGCTTCTCCACATCGAGAGGAGCCAGTTGAGGTGGCTCGGGCATCTGGTTAGGATGCCTCCTGGACGCCTCCCTGGTGAGGTGTTCCGGGCATGTCCCACCGGGAGGAGACCCAGAGGAAGACCCAGGACACGCTGGAGGGACTATGTTTCTCGGCTGGCCTGGGAACGCCTTGGGATTCCCCCGGAGGAGCTGCTCCAAGTGGCTGGGGAGAGGGAAGTCTGGGCCTCCCTACTTAGGCTGCTACCCCCACGACCCGACCCCGGATAAGCGGAAGAAGATGGATGGATGGATGGCATTCATGAGAATGATAATGGCGAAACATCTCCACCCTTCCTCTGGAATGCAGCCAAAGCTGTACAGGTAGTCCCCGACTTACGAGCGAGTTCCGTTACAACGAGGCGCTCGTAACACGGAAATCTCGTAAATTGGAACGGCCGCCACGTGTCTCGTAAGTCCGGAATTTCGCTCGTAAGTTGGAACGGTTTTGCTAGCGCGACTACAAACACTCGTTTTTCATCAAAAAACTGCTTATGAGTGCATAAAAATGATCGGAAACGTGTGTCCACATGTTAAGCTAACGAACTGTGGTGAAAAAACACAGAAAAACTCAGTATTTTTTGCGTTTTTTCCAAAAATTTGCCAACTCGTAAGTCCGGATGCTCGTAGGTCAGAGCGCTCGTAAGTCGGGGACTACCTGTATTAAGGGGGAAAATTATAGCCATAGCAGCAGTCAAAAAGAAACAAAGACAGAAAAAACTACAAGAGTTGCAAGAAAAGTTAAAAGAGCTGGAACATAGACATGTTCAGAATAAAAGTCAACAAATATTACAAGAAATTAGAAAGATAGGCAATTTATCAGGATATAAATTAAATGTAGGAAAAACCGAGACTATCTCATACTGGAATCCACCCAAAGAATTTAAAAAGAAATTCCCTCTTAAATGGAACACCGAATCCTTTAGATATCTAGGAGTAATACTACATAAGGATATTAATAAAATAATGGACATAAATTACAGTCACCTCTACTCAGCTGTTAAAAAAGACCTGGGAAAATGGAATCTTATTCCACATTTGAGTCTAACAGCAAGAATAGAAACCATAAGGATGAATGTAATTTCAAGGTTCCTTTATCTTTTTCAAACTTTACCAATAACTATTCCAAACAAATATTTTATTGAATGGGACAAAGATATATCCAGATTTATATGGAATGGCAAAAGACCTCGCATCCGTTACAAAACATTACAATTAACAAAGGATAGAGGAGGATGGGGCCTCCCAAGTCTCAAAAACTATTTCATCTCCGCTCAAATTAGAACACTACTATTAGGGCTGTGCGATATGACGATATATATCGTGGTGACGATAGAAACGTGTCTATCGTGCTACTTTCCTTCTATCGTCTCTATCGTGATAAATAAGAATAAAGTGGTTTTGCGAGATGACGGCGCTGCTTTATGTTTGACGCACGCGCGGGTTTGCGACACGTGCTTTACGTTGTTAAACTCGAGTTCAACAGAGACGCAGCCGGCATAAAGCCGGTGTCACCAGATATCTATGGGTGTCGGAGAAACAGCTACGTAGGCAGCCCAAGAAGAAGAACTTTTACCAAAAAGAGGGGGAAGCTCACCTTGTTAGCTTCCATTATTTCGCTCCGCTGAAACTCGGAGACAAAATGGGTCCAGAGTAGGAATGTGCGATATGGCCTAAAATTCATATCACGATATGAATTGTGAAGGGTGGCGATAACGATATATATCGCGATATGTTTTTGGTATAAAACTTGAAATAGAAATTTAAAAAAGCATAGGGTGTCCTTTTGCCATAATTTATTTTGAAAACTGCTATACCACAAAATAATCTCTATTAAGAAAATTTCACTACTAGGTCCAGAGAGTTTTTAAATAATTAACAACTCAAGCATTAGGCTTCTTTCTTGTAGTGCAAAACAGTGCAAAATATATCTTGTGTAGTTTTAGCCATAAGTTTTAAACTAAAGAATATGTTGTTAACTCTTAACAGTTTCCAATAACGAGCAGCATTTTACACTGAAAACACTTCAGCCTCCAACCCTCTAGAGGGCGTCTCCTTCAGCTTTAAGGAGAGCTGACAAGGCAACCAGTTTCCTCTGTGGCTTTGACCAGAGGTCCTCGCAGTAAAATCACACAACACAGCGTTCTGTTCACAGATCAGAGGGCAGGTTTCTCTAAAGCTGACCAACGCTTACTTTAACTTTACACACAAAAAAATACTTTCAACAGAACCCAGCGTTTTGCGCATGCGTCCGATGGCGAAACTACGGCAAGCCGGACGAAGTTAGCTTATAGCTTCGCAACTTAGCGCTCGAAGAAAAGACTTTAACACCACTTACGCACAGTTTTAAACCAAAAAAAAAGTAAAGATTAAATCTGACAACTCTGATTTAAAGCTGACCGACGCTTACTTTAACTTTCGACAAAAAAAAAAATTTCGACGGAACACAGCGTTCTGCGCATGCGTCCGATGGCCGCCGGACAAAGTTAGCCTGTAGCTTCGCTACTTAGCACTCGAAGAAAAGACTTTTAACACCACTTACGCACAGTTTTCAACACAAAAAAAGTATCGATTATCTCTGACAACTCTGATTGTACACTTCAACCCACTTATGTACAGTTTTAAACTAAAAAAAGTAAAGATTAAATCGGACAACTGTGATTTTCTGCGATTAGCCGGTAGAAGACAGATCCCTATCGTAGGCTAAATTTATATTGTTTATACCGTGTGCCGGTTATATCGCGCATCCCTAGTCCAGAGGACACGAAGTCCAACCGAGTCCGAACTCGGGTCCAGTTAACCAATACAAAACAGACCAGAGACACAACAGAACCGGAATCAAACGCAACGTTTTCTCTTTTCTGTTTCTTTGCCTTGTTTACTCCAGTCAGAGCGGATTTCTTCTTCGTGGGTTTTATTAGCAGCCGTTGTTTTACCGCCCCCTGCAGGAAAATTTGGACCAAAGTTTCTACTTTGGTCCAAATTTCCTTGTTCTTTTTGTTCACATTCTTATAATTGTAACTGTATCTGTAGTAAAATAAAATAAAAAATAAAATAAAAACTTTGGTCCAAATTTTTCCTGTACACACACACACACATCGTGTTGTATATATACAACACGATGTGTGTGTGTGTGTGTACAGGAAAAATTTGGACCAAAGTTTTTTTTTATATCGTGATATATATCGTTATCGTGATATTAAAAAGTCCATATCGTGATATATGATTTTTTTTTCCATATCGCCCAGCCCTAACTACTATATTGGTGCGATCCAGCTTATGTAGCAAAGTGGAAGGAAATAGAATGCAACTCACTCTCAGACATCCCTCTGCAGGCAATACTGGCTGACACTAAACGGCTTGATCTGATGGACGAACTGGAAAATAAATGGATTAAATCAACATTAACAACATGGAAAGAAGTTGTAAAAACAAATAAATTAAACAAAGAAATCAAGGTATTAAATTGGATAGCATATGATAAAAGCTTTCTACCAAACAACGTTGACTCCAGATTCAAATCCTGGATCACAAAAGGTATAAAAGTCATCTTTCAGATGGTGAAAGATAATAAATTTGAAAGCTTTAATAAATTGCAAGAAAAATATAACTTGGAAAAAGAAGATTTTTATAGATATCTACAAGTAAGAAGTTACTACAACCAGGAAATCAACCAAAACACAGATGAGTGCAACCCATTGATTGAATTAATAATAAAATCTTATGAATCAAAACTGCCAGATGGATTAATTTCAAAAACTTATAAAATCTTATCAAATTTTAATGTCCACTCCATACAATATATTAAAAATAAATGGGAAAAGGAATCAGGTTATGATATAACTGACAAAGAATGGGAACAAACATGTGTAGCACAATGGAGGTGCATTCTTCTTCTTCTTTCGGCTTTTCCCTTTTCAGGGGTCGCCACAGCGAGTCATCCTCCTCCACCTCACTCTGTCCTCTGCATCCTCTGTCCTCACTCCAACCACCTCCATGTCCTCTCTAACTGCATCCATATATCTCCTCTTTGGTCTCCCTCTTTGTCTTTTTCCTGGCAGCTGCATTTCTAACATCCTTCTACCAATATAACCACTGTCCCTCCTCTGGACATGTCCAAACCATCTCAGTCTGGCCTCCCTAACTTTATCTCCCAGTTGTTTAACATGTGCTGTACCTCTGATGATCTCATTCCTGATCTTATCCATCCTTGTCACTCCTAAGGAGAACCTCAGCATCTTCATTTCTGCCACTTCCAGTTCTTTCTCCTGTCTTTTTGTCAATGCCACTGTCTCCAGACCATACAACATAGCTGGTCTCACCACTGTCTTGTAAACTTTTCCTTTGACCTTTGCTGACACCTTTTTGTCACAAATCACTCCTGAAACTTTTCTCCATCCGCTCCATCCTGCCTGGACTCTCTTTTTCACCTCTTTACCACATTCCCCATTTTCCTGGACAGTGGACCCCAAGTACTTGAAGTCCTGCACCTTTGTGACCTCTGCTCCTTGTAGCCTCACTGTTCCACTGGCCTCCCTCTCATTCACACACATGTACTCTGTCTTACTACGACTGACTTTCATTCCTCTTCTTTCAAGAGCATACCTCCACCTCTCCAAGTTCTCTTCCACTTGTTCCCTGTTCTCACCACAGATCACAATGTCATCTGCAAACATCATAGTCCATGGGGATTCCTGCCTGACCTCATCTGTTAGTCGGTCCATCACCAGAGCAAACAAGAAGGGGCTCAGAGCCGATCCTTGATGCAATCCCACCTCCACCTTGAAGCTATCTGTCACTCCCACAGCACATCTCACCACTGTCCTGCTGTCCTCATACATGTCCTGTACCAGTCTAACATACTTTTCTGCCACTCCAGATTTCCTCATGCAATACCACACCTCTTCTCTTGGTACCCTGTCATATGCTTTTTCTAAATCCACAAACACACAATGGAGTTCTTTCTGACCCTCTCTGTACTTCTCTATCAACATCCTCAAAGCAAAGATGGCATCTGTGGTGCTCTTTCTTGGCATGAAACCATACTGCTGCTCACAGATAGTCACATCTTGTCTAAGTCTTGCTTCCACAACTCTCTCCCAGATCTTCATTGTGTGGCTCATCAACTTAATTCCCCTGTAGTTGCTACAACTCTGTACATCACCCTTGTTCTTAAAAATGGGAACCAGCACACTTCTTCTCCATTCTTCAGGCATTTTCTCACCCTCAAATATTCCATTAAATATTTGAGTCAAAAACCTCACTGCCATCTCTCCAAGACATTTCCAAACCTCCACTGGTATGTCATCAGGTCCTACTGCCTTCCCCTTCTTCATTCTTTTCAGAGCTTTCCGGACTTCACCCTCACTAATCTTTCCCACTTCCTGGTCCACAGTTTCTATTACCTCCACTCTTCTTTCTCTTTCATTCTCTTCATTCATTAGCTCCTCAAAGTAATCCTTCCATCTTCCCATCACACTCTCCTCACTTGTTAGAACATTCCCATTCCCATCTTTAATAAGCCTAACCTGCTGCACATCCTTTCCAGCCTGATCCCTCTGTCTTGCCAATCGGTACAAGTCCTTCTCGCCCTCTTTAGTGTCCAGTCTCCCATATAACTCATTGTACGCCCTCTGCTTTGCCTTAGCTACTTCCCTCTTTGCTCTATGTCCCATCTCCTTATATTCCTGTCTCCTCTCTTCAGTCCTCTCACTGTCATATTTCTTCTTGGCTAATCTCTTTCTTTGAATGGCGTCCTGCACTTCACTATTCCACCACCAGGTTTCCTTATCATCCATTCTCTGTCCAGATGACACACCAAGTACCTTCCTACCTGTCTCTCTAATTACTGTTGCTGTAGTAGCCCAGTCACTTGGAAGCTCTTTCTTACCACCCAGAGCCTTTAACAGCTCGTCTCTGAATTTCTCACAACATTCTTCCTTCTTTAGCTTCCACCATTTGGTCTTCTTCTCTGGTTTTACTCTTTTTCTCTTCTTCGCAACAACAGTCATTCTACACACAACCATCCGATGCTGTTTGGCCACGCTCTCCCCTGCTACAACTTTACAGTCTCCAATCTCTCTCAGGTTTCCTCTTCTACACAGAATGTAGTCGACTTGTGTACTCCTTCCTCCACTCTTATAGGTCACTCTATGTTCCTCCCTCTTTTGGAAATAGGTATTGACTATAGCCATTTCCATTCTCTTGGCAAAATCCACCACCATCTGTCCTTCCTGGTTTCTTTCCTTGACACCAAACCTACCCATCACTTCCTCATCCCCTCTGTTTCCTTCACCAACATGTCCATTCAGGTCTGCTCCAATCACCACTCTTTCCTCCCTGGGAATACTCTCTATCACTTCATCCAAATCTTTCCAAAATTTATCTTTCTCCTCCCCATCACATCCAACCTGTGGAGCATAACCACTTACTATGTTTAGCATCAGACCTTCTACTTCTACCTTTAGACACATCACCCTATCTGACACTCTCTTCACCTCTACTACATTCTTTGCCAACTCCTCCTTCAGGACCACCCCTACTCCATTTCTCTTTCTATCCACACCATGGTAAAACAGTTTGAACCCTGCTCCAATACTGCGAGCCTTGCTGCCCTTCCACTTGGTCTCTTGGACACATAAAACATCTACCTTTCTTCTCTGCATCATGTCAGCCAGCTCTCTACCTTTGCCTGTCATTGTCCCCACATTTAGAGTTGCAACCCTCAGTCCTACATTCTTCACTTTCCTCCTCTCCCTCTGTCTCCTGACACGTTTTCCTCCTCGGCGTCTTCGACTAACAGTAGTACAATTTCCGCCGGCACCCTGTTTGTCAACAGCACCGGTGGCGGACGTTGTTAACCCGGGCCTCGACCGATCCGGTATGGTTTCACTTTGATGAACTCGCATTATGGTTTTGGCAAGTGTTTTACGTCGGATGCCATTCCTGACACAACCCTCACCATTTACCCGGGCTTGGGACCGGCACAAGAGATACACTGGCTTGTGCTCCCTAGTGGCTGGCTTAAAAATATAAGAAAAATAATCATTATTTTTATTATTATTTTATTTTCTATTATATTATTATTATATAGGAATATGAAGGTGTGTATAGGTGTGTAAGCGTATGTATGTACGTATAAAGGTGCGTATATGTGCATATATATACACATATATATGTGTACATGTGAAAATGTGAATGTGGGTATGTGCATATGGATATACTGGTACATGCAAATTATTGTTTTTATTATTTTTTTTTGTTTTATTCTTTTATTCTAGAAACAACCTAATAAGAAAGAATGCCAACAGAGTTTAATTTATATTTCATAAACAAAATACAACGATTTTATGTAACGTTTTGCTGACTCACAGATTTCATGTATTGCCACACTTGCTGCTACAACACTCTCCGACACTGACGTTTTGTTCTTATTATTTTACCTTTTCATATGTGTTTATTTTAAGTTCATGGATAGAGACCGAAAGACATTCCGCGCAAAGCCATACAGACAAGAAAATTAACCATGCATAAATGTGATAGATTTGGTTAAACTATACCAATAACATTTGTCTGTGAAGCAAGCGATGAAAAATGTTGATGTAAATGTTTAATAACTGAAAAAAAAAATTTTAAAAATAAAAATAAAGAATAATATATAAAACTAAGTTTGAGCTTTGTGAAACGTTTTTCTGATTTGTGAAACTTGACCAAAGTTTGTTTTTCATCATTTTTAGGCTTCTGGACCACATTGGACCCGGTCCAGCTCAGAAACCACAAGACCTGGACTCTTCAAACGAGGACTATATTAATCTAGACTAATAGAATAATATATAAAACTAAGTTTGAGCTTTGTGAAACGTTTTTCTGATTTGTGAAACTTGACCAAAGTTAGTTTTTCATCATTTTTAGGCTACTGGATTCCAGCTTCCGATTCGACAAATGACTAAAGGGATATTACAACTAATTTTTCAGTACCTTGAGCGGGTTTAATCTGCTCTAGCTCAAAAACTACAACACCTAGACTCTTCAAACCAGGACTTAGTTTTATATATTATTCTATTAGTCTAGATTAATATAGTCCTGGTTTGAAGAGTCCAGGTCTTGTGGTTTCTAAGCTGGACCGGGTCCAATGTGGTCCAGTAGCCTAAAAATGATGAAAAACTAACTTTGGTCAAGTTTCACAAATCAGAAAAACGTTTCACAAAGCTCAAACTTAGTTTTATATATTATTCTATTAGTCTAGATTAATATAGTCCTGGTTTGAAGAGTCCAGGTCTTGTGGTTTCTGAGCTAGACCGGGTCAAATATGGTCCAGTAGCCTAAAAATGATGAAAAACTAACTTTGG
>JBBPBX010021631.1:0-22674 GCA_038048925.1 Garcialebias charrua | reverse complement strand
ATACAAAAAATAATTCTTAGATAATAAATTATACCCTTTTTAATTCTGCCCTTTTTAATTCTGCCATTTCTAACTTCCGTTCTAAACGACCTGTTTATGATAATGAGCTCTGAAGTCCACGCCCGTCAAAACTCTGTCTCCGCCCTCTGTAACTGCCAGTATCTCAAATCTGTTGTTGTTTTAAAATTAGCCTTTTTTTATTACTCGTTTGACTTACTGTTAGTGCTAGCTTAAGATAACTTACCGAAAGCTGTTTGTGTGCGCCGCCATTAGCTGCTTCTTTTATCATGCCCTCCCGAATCCGAGGCTAAAATTAGCTCTTCCTCCTCCTTTGGCAACAAACAGCCCGCGTAGCTCCTGCTAGTTGCATGCGGCGCTTTGATCCATGGCTGCACATCCAATCCAGACACACGCAAAGTTCACCGAGTGTTTCCAGTTAATTTATCCGTATGAGGCAACCTCTGACCGGACCCACACGGTCCTCAAAAGCCAGCAGCTCACTGCAGCCCGATCTCTCCGAAACAAAACAAAAAGATGCCGTGGCCGGGAAGCGAACCCCGGTCCTTTGGGTGCGACACCAGTGATTTAACTCGCTGACCTACAGGCGCAGTTGAACAACAGCAGTCCTTCATCGTATAAGAAATACATACAACCACCTACTTTTAGAACGCTGGAGTTTTGATTAGATTTTGATGAAGTGAAAGGTATTCTTAAAATAAATAAATTGCTAATCTGAAAAGTATATCGATCAGTGGTGCTTGTACGTTTCAGACTGTCGCCCCGCGAGAGTGTGTGTGTGCACAGTTTCAACGAGACAGAGTTCAAACAAGGTAATAAAACATTCTGGTTTTACTCAAGATGTGCTGCGTGGCTGGCCCCCCCGGGGGCTAAATAAATGAATAAATAAATAAATGACCGCCGGGTCAGCTCCAAAACTGCTCGGCAACCGTGACGTGTATTTTACTGAAGTGGGTTGAGCCGCACCAGGGGTTGCTAGTTGAGGGGCTGGACTCAGGTTTGAGGTGGGTTGTCCTCTCGCTTGTGACGTCACATGCGAGAGTATTTTAAACCGAAGCGTAATTATCACAGTAAAATAAATCTACTTAGAGTAAATAAACCACTGGGTGCATTTTTTTGGCACAAGAACTGTTTTTTTATGAAGTAAATACCCAAAGTTGAGTAAAAAAAACATTAAAAAGTGAATTTTGCATGTGTGGTCCCCTTTAAAGGACAACACCCACCATGACAGTAACAATTCACCATATAGGACAATTACTGTAATTTAATATTATGTCTATTTTCATTTTTGCATTTGGGCCAGGCGAGGGTTAAAAAAAAAAAAAAACACTCCCGAATGAATCCGGAAACCTGGCCGAAGAGTCCCGAAGTGTCATGTGACTTTTGTTACATCTCCACCCAGAAGGCAGAAGGCAGGAGTGAGTTTCCATGGAGGTTTATGAGAGAGAGTGGGAGTTAAAACTGCATATTTCCTGGTGCATTTGTGTGTACATATGGACCAGCGCTCTGATTTTATTTATTATTTATTTTATAACACCACTGCTGACGTTGCTGCTCTCATTCATTCTGCCCAGAGGAGCGAGCCGCGAGCCGCGCGCGTCTCTGGCTCCTCGTTCCGCTGGTTCCTCGTTCCTTTGAAGTTCCTCGTGCCGGTGTAATTTGCTCCCTCGAGTGTATGTATTTGCTCTCGTCAGCCTTGTTGCGGGGAGCACGCGGGGAGCACGCGCGCAGAGCTCAGCTGCGCGGCTGCCTTTCTGGTCACGGGGGGAGAGAATAAAAAGCCGATGCGGAAATGAATGAATTTGTCGCGATCAAACGAATTAAACTAGTATGTCTAAGTGGATGCTCGCTCAGAATATGATAGACATGAGTGAGCGACAGCAGGATTAATCAACACAGGCAGCTTTAGGGAATATTTAAAAATGCTTCGCTTTTTCTTTTCCTCGCTCGCCTGTAACTCCAAGGCGTCACTTTGGTGACGTGAATGCCCATGTGAATGCCCATATATGGAGAGGGGCAGATTTTCCCGGAGCTGCATGCTAAAATCTGCTATAAATCATGAAATAACACATTTAGCGTTATTTCTCCACAATATAAGTAAACGCTCCTGTATTATTTTTAAATAAACTATAAATATTAATGGCGATGCAATTTGAAAACATGGTGGGTGTTAGACTTTAAAGTCTTCCGCAGAAAGCGGCACGAACTGAGACAATTGGGTCCGTTCACCATTGTTCGTGCCACACCGACAGCAGTCCAGGTGGAAGGAAGTTCAACTTGGTATCACCTCAGTCATTGCACCAAAGTTCCAGACAAAAACGAGAGCAATGTTGTGAAGAAAATAAACATTGACAATGGCACCAGGACGAGAGCAGAAAACGAGTCTGATTACTGTTCTGTTCTGGATAATCCTAGGGGCATCCATGATGACAAGAATCCAACTGGAGGAGGTGAAGACACCGGTGAAACACGGCCAGGTCCTTCCAGACCAATCACCAGAGCGTTTGCAAAGGTTGCAGCCGAAACCAGGACAAAGTCATCACCCGCAAGTTTAGTATGATACAACAAAAACACCTAACCACACACTGGCATCCTTACCAGCATTAAGTAATACACTTGCATGTTCAAAAACTGTTACATGCCCCAGGCATGTAATTTATTTTAGTAAAAGATCAAAATTGTTTAAAGGTTTTTTGAAGTTTTTTGTTTAAAGATTCTGAGCAGAAGCATGAGCTGTTTAGAGGCTATGAGCCTAATTGATTGCAGCTGGTGCTCATTAGCTGTAGGTGGAGGTAGTTGCTCTCTCTCTCCCTTTATTAGGTCCAAGCCACACAGCAGAGAGAGGTTCAAGCAAGCAGAGGAGTTCCAAGTGAGAGTGGCAGCAGGAGGAGATCCATGCTGCATGAGGAGCTGAGGTTCCAGCAGCCCCAGAACCAGACGCTGATGAATGAGCAGCTGATCCAAGCAGCTGCAGCAGTCTGGGATGAAGGAGCATCAGGCCTGATGATGAAGCAGCAGACCTGATGATGAAGCAGCAGCAGCAGAAGCTGAACAGAGGTCTGTAGCAGCAACAGCAGCAAAAGCAGCAGCAGCAGTGTGAAGAGGAGCTATGAAGCCATAGGAGGCTGTTTGATGATGTGGTTGAAACCACATGAGGAGGCCGTTTGATGAGCTGTTTGGAGCCATTTGAGGAGGCCGTTTGTGAGCCGTTTGAAGCCATTTGAGGTGGCCGTTTGATGTTGTGGTTTAACCCACTTGAGGAGGCAGTTTGATGAGCTGTTTGGAACCATTTGAGGTGGCCGTTTGATGAGCCGTTTGGAGCCATTTGAGGTGGCCGTTTGATGTTGTGGTTTAACCCACTTGAGGAGGCCGTTTGATGAGGCGTGAAGAAAAGGAAGTTGAAACCTTCCGTTGTGAAGACCTGCTGCTGTCTAAGAAGCTGAAGAGTGACCTGCTGCTGTGTTTTGGAGAGGAGGAGGCTGAATCCCTCTGAGGCTGAATCCCTCTGATGTGGAAACCTGCTGGGTGCAGAAGACCAAGAGCCGTGAGTGTCTTGCTGGACTTTAAGTTTTTTGTATTAAAGAAGCTGGTTTTTGAGAAGTCCAACTTTTTTCTTTAATCACCTTTTTTTAGGACACAGACTCCAGAGAGCCTAAAATAAACACTATTTTTTTTTAAACATCCTTTCTGTGTCTGGTGTCCTTGTGTGCTACGTGCCTTCGGGTCGTAACATATAATGGGCCCTCGTCCGGGATTGGACTAATTGACTAATGAGCTATTTTTTTTTCTCCCCTAATTTTTGATGAAAATATAATGAACGCCTCATCTAGGATTTGAACGAGAACGAGATTTCACAATCTATTTTTTTTTCTCCCCCTAATTTTTGGTAAATTATAATGGGAGCTCGTCTCATGTGCTGTTTTTGGAGCTGTTTTTTTGCATTTTTGAGCTGACTTTGTTGTGCGAATTGTGTGTTCGTTGTCAGCTGGCTCTTTTTGAACGTTCAGGGGTTGCTCAGACGTTAAAGTAGTGTATGTCTTTCTGGTGGTGAGCTGTTTAACACAGTTTTTTTCTGAAACGATGGGTTTCGATGCTGAGATTCGTGTAAAGGAATTGGAGTTAAAAATACGTCGAATAGAATTGGATGACAGAAAAGCTGAATTCGATGCCAGAAAAGCTAAGTCTGAAGCAGTCGTGAGGAAAGCAGAGTTGGAGCAACAAACTGCTCTGAGGGAGATGGAGATTAAGTTTAAGCAACAACGATTAGAATTGCAAAATAAGGTTTATCAGAGAGAGTTAGAGCTGGGTGTTGAACATGTCCCGTTTTATGAGTTGGGACTTTGCTCTAGTTTTTTGTTGCTGAGAACCCTGAACTTGAACTTGAGAACCCTAAACATGTGAAACCTGAACTTGAGAAAAGTGATAAACTTGAGCAAACAAAAAAACTTGAGAATGACTTAACTGTGGATTTGGTGATGGTCACTCCAGAGGTGTCACCACTGGTGGAAGTGCAATGCAAAAATGATGTTGATGATGACATAGATCTGAGTGACTGTTTTTTGTTTTTTTTTCTGAATTAGAAGATGTCCCAGTGAGCAATGTACCAGAGGAGCCAAGCCTGACTGTCCATCCTGCTCCTCTGGTTACCTTTTCACCTTGTTCACAGGAGGTTGTGAGTGTGCTGCTGGACGTCGTGGAACCTTTAGCTGAATCAGTAGCAGAGAGTGATAGTTTGCTGTCTGTGAGTTGACCTGATGGAACCATTTGTTGAACATGTAGACAGTGATTGTGTTAACTCTCAATGCTTTGTCTGTAGGGTGCCTGATGACAGTGCTGGTGCAGCTACAACGATGTTACTGTCATGTGATGGAACTGATAACACAGAGGCGGACAATTTCCCTCTGGTTGTTGGAAAAAACCCTGATCTTCAGTCTGACATCACTAAACTGAATGTTGGTGAGTGTGCAGCTAAAAGGAGGCCTTGTGATGTACAACCTGACTGGCGATGCCTTTTTGGGTTTCAGGTATTCTGAAGGCAACTGTTAGTTGTGTGTGATGTATTTTTTTCTTTTTTTGCTTGTTGTTAGTGTTGAGTATAGATGTTAAGATTTTTTTGGTTTCATTTACATGGGTGATGAGCATGGTGGTGTATGGCTGCATCTCCCATGTAAATTCTTATATGGGGGGGTGTTACATGCCCCAGGCATGTAATTTATTTTAGTAAGAGATCAAAATTGTTTAAAGGTTTTTTGAAGTTTTGATTCTGAGCAGAAGCATGAGCTGTTTAGAGGCTATGAGCCTAATTGATTGCAGCTGGTGCTCATTAGCTGTAGGTGGAGGTAGTTGCTCTCTCTCTCCCTTTATTAGGTCCAAGCCACACAGCAGAGAGAAGGTAGCAAGCAGAGGAGTTCCAAGTGAGAGTGGCAGCAGGAGGAGATCCCTGCTGCATGAGGAGCTGAGGTTCCAGCAGCCCCAGAACCAGACGCTGATGAATGAGCAGCTGATCCAAGCAGCTGCAGCAGTCTGGGATGAAGGAGCATCAGGCCTGATGATGAAGCAGCAGACCTGATGATGAAGCAGCAGAAGCTGAACAGAGGTCTGTAGCAGCAACAGCAGCAAAAGCAGCAGCAGCACACTGTAACCCCAAATTTTCATTTACATAATAAGTCAAGCTATTATTACTAATCTTTTTGTTATTTTGCAAAAGGCGGGACCATTACTAAACAAAATGTGAATTGCATACTAGCTCAAAATGAGTTGCTTCTTTACTAATGGCTCTGAGTGGCGACACCTCTCATTTACACGTTTTTACTGGTTTGGGGCGGGGCTTGTCAGTGAACACGTCACCTGCCTGGTGTGGTGAACAAAGAAGAAGGAAAAAAATGAAGAACCGTGAGGCCATGTTTCTCCTGACTGTTTGCTGCAAAATCTCATTACAGTGACGAAGTGCTGAAATCAGGTCAGTCTGGTTGATGTAACAGTTTATTGACACATGTTAAGTGCTCAAATTTGATTCCGTTTTTATTGTACTTGCTGGTAAAATAACGTTTTTGTTTGCTCATGTTAACGATAGCTATAATGTTTCACCGGAGTGTCAACTGCATCATTTTTGCCCTAAATTAGAGCTACTTTGTAGTTGATCATCCTTTGTTGTTATTTCGGGACTGATTGAATTAGTACCGGTAGTTAATGCCTGTAGCAAACAAGAACTAATTGCCCCTCACAGAGAGCTAATGCTGTTAGCAGTTAGCTCTGCTAGCTTCCTGTTGCATACAGAATAATTTACCACATGCTTTAATTTTTTTAAAACTTCGACAGGGAACATTCAAATCAAGGGCTGTTGGTTCTTACAATCATTCCTGGTGATTAGTGAATTTTGCTTATATTCTGTGTTAGTACCAGGGCATGTCCAAGAACTCCTTGAGTGACTGAGGCGTCTTCGAGATGATTCTAAGCTGCTTTTATCGATGGGGGAAGATGATGCATTACTTGAGCAGTAAGTGAAAACTATTTTATACTGCTATTTTATACTGCTGTTATAGAATAAAGAAGTAAGAGTTTTCGTCATTCGTCTGTCCCGTCCCGTTTATTGCTGTACAGGTAGTCCCTGACTTACGAGCGCCCTGACATGTATTTCTTTCTTTTGTGTATGTCTGTCTGTCTTCAACATAATCAATATTTTTCTTTTTCACTTCAGGCAAACTCGTTCAGACACGGAGTGTCTACCTAGAAGGGATCAACAGAAGGATTCCAGTGATGATACTTCTAGCTGTGGAGACGAAGCTGTGCAGATGTGAGAGAACAGCAGGAGAGGAGGTAGGAGAGGAGGAAGCAGAGGAGGCCAAAATGTAAATAGTTTGCAGTGAGTGTGTTTTTTATTGTTTATTTTTTACAATATATAAAGATTTGTTTACAAAAAGTACTTCTTGCAGGGATGACGTTGTGGAGACATCACCACACTTTCTGATGAAACGCTGGCCTGCACTCCACTAATAAGCAGGTACACATATTATTCTGATGGTCATTGTCCAGTTGTACAACACACTAATTTCTTTCTTTTTTTATCTAACCGCCAGTGGATTTGTGCGCCAAATAGAAGACAAAACAAAATGTGGACCTAACATTTAGAGGGATGACGTGGATACATCACCACCAAGCCTTCTGATGAAACGCTGGCCTGCATTCTTCACTAATAAGCAGGTACACATATTATTCTGATGGTCATTGTCCAGTTGTACAGCACACTAATTATTTTTTTTTTTGTCTAACCGCCATAGTGGATTTGTGCGCCAAATTGAAGACAAAACAAAATGTGGACCTAACATTTAGAGGGATGACGTGGATACATCAACACCAAGCCTTCTGATGAAACGCTGGCCTGCACTCCACTAATAAGCAGGTACACATATTATTCTGATGGTCATTGTCCAGTTGTACAGCACACTAATTTCTTTCTTTCTTTTTTTTGTCTAACCGCCATAGTGGATTTGTGCGCCAAATAGAAGACAAAACAAAATGTGGACCTAACATTTAGAGGGATGACGTGGATACATCACCACCAAGCCTTCTGATGAAACGCTGGCCTGCATTCTTCACTAATAAGCAGGTACACATATTATTCTGATGGTCATTGTCCAGTTGTACAGCACACTAATTTTTTTTTTTTTGTCTAACCGCCATAGTGGATTTGTGCGCCAAATTGAAGACAAAACAAAATGTGGACCTAACATTTAGAGGGATGACGTGGATACATCAACACCAAGCCTTCTGATGAAACGCTGGCCTGCACTCCACTAATAAGCAGGTACACATATTATTCTGATGGTCATTGTCCAGTTGTACAGCACACTAATTTCTTTCTTTCTTTTTTTTGTCTAACCGCCATAGTGGATTTGTGCGCCAAATAGAAGACAAAACAAAATGTGGACCTAACATTTGGAGGGATGACGTGGATACATCACCACCAAGCCTTCTGATGAAACGCTGGCCTGCATTCTTCACTAATAAGCAGGTACACATATTATTCTGATGGTCATTGTCCAGTTGTACAGCACACTAATTTTTTTTTTTGTCTAACCGCCATAGTGGATTTGTGCGCCAAATTGAAGACAAAACAAAATGTGGACCTAACATTTAGAGGGATGACGTGGATACATCAACACCAAGCCTTCTGATGAAACGCTGGCCTGCACTCCACTAATAAGCAGGTACACATATTATTCTGATGGTCATTGTCCAGTTGTACAGCACACTAATTTCTTTCTTTCTTTTTTTTGTCTAACCGCCATAGTGGATTTGTGCGCCAAATAGAAGACAAAACAAAATGTGGACCTAACATTTGGAGGGATGACGTGGATACATCACCACCAAGCCTTCTGATGAAACGCTGGCCTGCATTCTTCACTAATAAGCAGGTACACATATTATTCTGATGGTCATTTTCCAGTTGAACAGCACACTAATTTCTTTTTCTTTTAATTTTTTAAAATTTGTATGGAATTCTAAAGGATTGTGGAAAAAGACCTGCTGCTGGAATCTTATTCTGTCCTTCATGATCACACCCTGACTAACCCTGTGTTTATGTGCAGTGACGACAGTGATGGTCCCATATTAAATAATATAAAAACAACCAATTTAGAAGTTTTCCCATTTCAGTCAAATAGTGACAAAATGACCAAGAAGATCTCTCAAATAGTCCTTAGACCAATACTGATTTTACAATGTTCATTGTTAGAAAATTTCAAAATGCTTGACCAAACAGTAGTTATCATTATGTTAGCATAAACTGTATTTGATACAATGCCTGTTCTGTCATGGTGGTCTGTTGTAGTTCAGCAATTTTATTCCCTAATGGTTTTATTTATGGCAATTATTTTTTTGTTTATCTTTAGGATGGTGATGAGTTATTTGGCCAAATGGACGTTGGGACCTTGTTGCTGAATCCTTAAGGTGTCACCCCCTGCCCCAACATCAGATCTTCACCCGGCGAGCCTGAAAATCGTCAATGAGGGCGACATTTTTGTGGAAAAGCTCATGACCCTGCCAGAAGCTGTGAGACTCCTTTTTGGGCTCACATATGAACTCCATGTAAACTACCCAAAGAAAATCAGAAATACACTCCTGTTCATTCATCAGGTACTGTATCCCCCCCCCCCCAATTTGGGAAGTATTGAGTTGAAACTGAGAATTCAAACAGAAAATTCAACTTGTGTAAAAATGCTGCAGGTGCTCTACTTTTGGTTAGATGGGGAAAAAAATCCTATTTAGCAGCTATAAGTTTATTGTTTTACTCCTGAAGTTTAGTTTGTAGCCGTCTTTCAAAAACAAACATAATAGGAACAAGAGTTGTAATGTAACTGTTACAGAGAAACTTTCCTGTTCATCTAAGTCTGGTCCACTGGACATTCAAAAAAATATAAAACAAAACAAAGCAAAAAATAAATAAATGTAGAAACGAGCTGAATACAGCAACTCAGACTGAGGAAGTCTTTCGGACGAAAGACGAAACGTTTCTACATTTTTTTGCTTTGTTTTGTTTTATATATTTTTGAATGTCCAGAGGACCAGACTTAGCTTTTTTAGATTTTTCTACCTGGATTATTGAGCATGTATCAGAGTGTTTCCTGTTCATCATTACTTGTTTTAAACAATTGTTAGTGCCACCATGCTAGTTAATTTTTTTGTTGAAAATTATTTTTTTTTTTTATTATTATTATTTTTTTATTTTTTTATCATTAAGGCTTCCAAATAAAAGAACTGTACGGACACTTTTTTTTTAAAGACAATTTACCTGTCGAAGCCATTGAAGGGTTCCATGTTAGTCTTTTGACCAGATTAATGATGTAAATGATAAAGGGTACCTCAGATCATAAGATGTTATGTAAGCATGTTCCCCTTTGCACAAGATATTAACATTCTTAATTTCACCTATCAAAGTAAAATGGTTAATTTGGTAAAACGTTTGAAAATCCATTTTTGTAAAGGCTTAAATGCAGAATTGTATTGACTTAGCACTTTACTCAGATTTAGTTTTGTACTAAAGTTTAAATTCTTGAACATGGTGAAATGTGTACTCAGATTTACATGTTTAAAATGTTACTATTCCACTATTTTTGCAATAAATTTGTGAAAAATAAATTAAATTGTCATTTTTTGTGTAAGAAACAACAGGTAGTATACAGACAATTATTGTGTAATGTTAAAAAAATCTAATTTATTATTATTATTATTATTATTATTATTATTATTTACATTTAGTATTTCTAACTAAAAAAGATGAGAAATGAATACTGATAAACATGAGAAACAAATACTGATCATCATGGGTAATGATTACTGATATATATGATTAATGGTTGAGATAATTACTCGTAAACAATGGTTTTAAAAACTTGAGTTGTTTTAGTACAAGATTATCTTTGACACAAGACTTTAAGTAAACAGAGCTTGATTTGTTTTGTTTTTGATTTTGTAAAAACTGGAGATCCCCTCGCAATCGCTTTCCACATTCTGCTTTAGTAATGATTACTAATTTGGGTTTACAGTGCAGTGTGAAGAGGAGCCATGAAGCCATAGGAGGCTGTTTGATGATGTGGTTGAAACCACATGAGGAGGCCGTTTGATGAGCTGTTTGGAGCCATTTGAGGTGGCCGTTTGATGAGCTGTTTGGAGCCATTTGAGGAGGCCGTTTGTGAGCCGTTTGGAGCCATTTGAGGTGGCCGTTTGATGTTGTGGTTTAACCCACTTGAGGAGGCCGTTTGATGAGCTGTTTGGAGCCATTTGAGGTGGCCGTTTGATGAGCCGTTTGGAGCCATTTGAGGTGGCCGTTTGATGTTGTGGTTTAACCCACTTGAGGAGGCCGTTTGATGAGCCGTGAAGAAAAGGAAGCTGAAACCTTCCGTTGTGAAGACCTGCTGCTGTCTAAGAAGCTGAAGAGTGACCTGCTGCTGTGTTTTGGAGAGGAGGAGGCTGAATCCCTCTGAGGCTGAATCCCTCTGATGTGGAAACCTGCTAGGTGCAGAAGACCAAGAGCCGTGAGTGTCCTGCTGGACTTTAAGTTTTTTGTATTAAAGAAGCTGGTTTTTGAGAAGTCCAACTTTTTTCTTTAATCACCTTTTTTTTAGGACATAGACTCCAGAGAGCCTAAAATAAACACTATTTTTTATTAAACATCCTTTCTGTGTCTGGTGTCCTTGTGTGCTACGTGCCTTCGGGTCGTAACAAAAACACCACAACACACTACTAAATGTAAAATAAAACGACTGAAATTTAGAAAAAGAAGAAATGTAGACCGTAACGTAGAATGGATCCAGGAAACAACGCCCAAATCAGAAATAGCTGACATAATCCCAACTACAGTAGCCAAGACCACACCCAATGTAATAACAACACAACCAAGAGATTTGTTAACAACGGTCATGACAACAACAACAGAAGCTAACGAATTGCTAACTACGGTTGAAACAACAACTAAATTAACAACACCTAACATTGATTTAAATGATGCCGAACCAACTATTCTAATTCAAGCCTTAACTACCACTGTGAAGCCTAAAGTGGAGCAGACAACCCCAAATCCCAAAGCTTTAGAGACAACTACGATAACTGTTGATCAAACTTGTACAACAGCTCAAAATATTGAAAGTTTTAACTACTTTAATGGTGTGATCACACCGAACAGCGTTTCAACGGCAGGAGCGTCCAGCTTACATGCAAAGTCAATGGGGGACGCGCTTCCAGCCGCGTCTTGGCGTCGGGCGTCACGTCGCGTGCGTGTTGAGCGTGCTGGAAAGCGTTTTCCGTGCACGTGAACCGGCTTCAGCCTCCAAAGCACGCATTCACCATGCTGAAGATTTCGCCGTTCAAACGTTCAAACGCCGCTCAACTCTACCTGATTGGTTGGTGTGTCAACCAATCAGGGAGAGTCGGGGGGAGAAGAGAGGGGGAGAAGAGAGGGGGAGAGTCCCTATGTGACGCGGAAACGAGGGGGCGCGCGCACTATGTGACGTATTGTTTGTGGGACACAGAAAAGACCCGCGAGGTCGTGTACTATGGAAGAGAAACTCATTGTAGCTGTGTGTTCGCGACAAGTCCTTCACGACCAGTCAAGTCTGCTCCACAGAGACGGAAATAAAAAGCTCCTCGCCTGGCGGAGTGCGCAGGACTCTGTATACCGGTAAGCTCCTCCCACACACCCCGCAGCAGTTTCGCGTTCTGGTCCAAGTAGGTCTGGACACCAAGTGCATCCACTTGCGTGCGTGACGAGCTTTTTGGAAGTTGAAACACTGTTCGGTCTGAATGTACCATAAGTGACTACCCTTAAGACATTTCTGATCCTCGTAAGGGAGGATTGGATTTGATTAGAGGAACCAATTTTAAAAACAATGTTAAACCTCTGTTTAAACCATTTGTACAAAGATTTGAAATTAATCCTGGTGTTGTCTCCCCTAGAGCAGGAGGGACAAGACCTGTTAGGGTTGTCTCCCCTAGAGCAGAAGAGACAAGACCTGTTAATGTTGTCTCTCCTAGAGCAGGAGGGACAAGACCTGTTAAAAGTGATGAACTTTGGGAATTAGCCATTGGGAATTAGCCAATCAAAATACCTGGTATTTATGTGCACTGTATACTTCAAAGGAATTGACTTCAAACGAATGCATTATATGCACTAAAGCTCCTGGTTCATTACCAATAGTAATTCCAGAAACATACAATTCACAACAATGTGCCAAAGAACAAAGAGAAAAATGTAAAAAAAATAAACAACGAAGCAACATCAAAACAAGCATACCAAAGTTTTTCAAACTTCCAATGTGTGGAATAAAATGTAGGCTTCTATATGGAGCACAGAGAATTCATAATTATCTGGATATCTATCGTGGATATACGATCCAAGAAAAATGTGCTGAGTTTTCAATTAAAACTGACCATAATGGACCACCAACAAGATATAAAATAGATTATGATGCTGAATATGAATGTTTTACAAGTGGAGGATTCACAGGCGATCAAGGAATCAATGTAGGAAATACGACAGTGAAATGTAATGTGACCTGGGTTTTTCCTTGGTTTCCACATGCAAAAATGACACCACTCTTTTTCAATACACCTGTTTGGTATGAAAACCCAGAACCTCTAAGTCAAGAATGTGAATACATAACCATGACAATTCCAACAATGTATCTATTCGGTGACCAAACCTTTCCTATTGCTGATCAATAAATCAATCAGCTTTATTTATATAGCACATTTTAAAAACCGCAGGGTTAGCCAAAGTGCTGTACAGTAAAACAAAAGATAGCTAACTAAAACGATTAAACTAAATAACTGATAGTTATTGGATGTGTGGAGAAGATGTTTCACTGAATATTTTGCCACCAAGATGGGTTGGATTGTGTGCAATGGTTCGAATGAAAGTGCCAGTGACAATGTTGCATGACCGAGTGAATGAGTTAACACTAGAAGTCCCAGAGAAGGGTCATTCAACATTTCTACCTTTGGAACCCAGAGACGGGTCGAGTGACCCGAAGGATTTTAGCTAACATCCTATAATGAGCTGTTAACAGGTGCTTTTGTTTTGTAAATAAGGCCATTACTGGCACCACAGGAGGGGGCACACTAATTTGACTAAGGCTGCGCTTTTTTGCGCAAGTGAACTTGGCTTCTAAATCCCCCGGTCCCTTTCAGTGGGCTACATATGTTGGTCCGTCACTTGACCTCAGGTCATGTGACCTATGTTGGTCCGTCAGTTGACTTCATGTTGTGTGACCTGTGCTGGTCCGTCACTTGACCTTAGGTCATGTGACCTGTGTTGGTCCGTCACTTGACCTCAGGTCATGTGACCTGTGTTGGTCCGTCAGTTCACCTCAGGTCATGTGACCTGTGTCAGTCCGTCACTTGACCTCAGGTCATGTGACCTGTGTCGGTCAGTCAGTTGACCTCAGGTCATGTGACCTGTGTCGGTCCATCAGTTGACCTCAGGTCATGTGACCTGTGTCGGTCCGTCAGTTGACTTCATGTCGTGTGACCTGTGTCATTTTGTCAGTTGACCTCAGGTCATGTGACCTGTGTTGGTCCGTCACTTGACTTCATGTTGTGTGACCTGTGCTGGTCCGTCACTTGACCTCAGGTCATGTGACCTGTGTTGGTCCGTCACTTGACCTCAGGTCATGTGACCTGTGTTGGTCCGTCAGTTCACCTCAGGTCATGTGACCTGTGTCAGTCCGTCACTTGACCTCAGGTCATGTGACCTGTGTCGGTCAGTCAGTTGACCTCAGGTCATGTGACCTGTGTCGGTCCGTCAGTTGACCTCAGGTCATGTGACCTATGTCGGTACGTCAGTTGACCTCATGCCGTGTGACCTGTGTCGGTCCGTCTGTTGACCTCATGTCGAGTGACCAGTGTCGGTCCATCAGTTGACTTCATGTCGTGTGACCTATGTCGGTCCGTCAGTTGACCTCAGGTCATGTGACCTGTGTCGGTCAGTCAGTTGACCTCAGGTCATGTGACCTGTGTCGGTCCGTCAGTTGACCTCAGGTCATGTGACCTGTGTCGGTACGTCAGTTGACCTCATGCCGTGTGACCTGTGTCGGTACGTCAGTTGACCTCATGCCGTGTGACCTGTGTCGGTCTGTCAGTTGAACTCATGTCGAGTGACCAGTGTCGTTCCATCAGTTGACTTCATGTTGTGTGACCTATGTCGGTCCGTCAGTTGACCTCAGGTCAAGTGACCCGTGTTGGTCCGTCAGTTGACCTCATGTCGTGTGACCAGTGTCGGTCCGTCAGTTGACTTCATGTCATGTGACTTGTGTCGTTTTGTCAGTTGACCTCAGGTCATGTGACCTGTGTTGGTCCGTCACTTGACCTCAGGTCATGTGACCTGTGTCGGTCCGTCACTTGATCTCATGTCATGTGACCTGTGTCGGTCTGTCAGTTGACTTCATGTCGTGTGACCTGTGTTGGTCTGTCACTTGACCTCAGGTCATGTGACCTGTGTTGGTCCGTCACTTGACCTCAGGTCGTGTGACCTATGTCGGTCCGTCAGTTGACTTCATGTCATGTGACCTGTGTTTGTCCGTCAGGTGACAGACAACAATAGGTCAAGCATGTTTTAGAACACAGCAATGGGCCACCTGCATGTGCCGGCACGCACCGTATATACAAGTGCCAAGGACAAGGAGAGAGACAGTACTTGTAAGCAAAATAATTTATTTGACAGAACATCAAAGTTACAGGATAGTCAGCACAGCAGAATGAGACAATTTTATGCATAAAACTGTTCTGGAGCAGACAAAGCTTTCCGTTCAGTGGATATCCCAAAATGTTCAACTGTGAGATAACTTCAGGGTCTGTTATGTGTGAATTCAGGTCAGGGGCAGGGCCTCTCTTCTGACTAAGGGGGGAAGTGCAAGCAGAGTCTAAAGCCCCCAATATACCTGTTTCTTTTGCCTCACGCCGCTGGACTCGCGTGTGTTGCGCACCGGCAGTTCATTTATACTCTGTGCAAGCGCAACTCTCTGGAGTGCAGGCTCCAACAGCTTCAGCCGTGCGGAGCAGGACAAATTGAGGTCGCTGATTGGTCATTTGCTGACACGCGAGGCAGTTTATCAACGCGCGCGCGTAGGCGTAGTAAAATTTGACCTTGGCGCGTTCACGCCCGTGATCAAAGGCTTTTGCCACGGCGCTCTCACGGCGCTCCCACGGCGCCGAGCGGCGTGAGGCAAAAGAAACAGGTATATTGGGGCCTTTACTTACCTGGTGGAAACATTGGAATGCAGTTTGTGCAGTCTGGTGTGGTGGGGGTGTCTGAGTTGTGTGCACGCATATTTATAACAAAAGGCAGTTAATGGCCCACTAATGTGGACCCACTAATGGTTGGTTTGGACTAAGGGTCTTTTGACCCTCTTTCAGGACTTCTGGGGGGAGGTCGAAAATCCTGGGACTTCTAGTGTTAATTAAATTGGACACAAATGAATATAGAGTCAGAGTCCGAGAGTCTTGTCTTTTGCACCGCATGTGGTACATGTGATGAAAACGAGATTATGTACACGGGGTCCCAGTTACATCCAACAACAAATGCAAGAGAAAAACAGTAATAACATCTAGAATTAACTAAGAAAAACATCAACTAGTAATACACTAAGCCTAATATAGTGGAAATAAACAGCAGCACGAACATGAGTTTGTATGAGCAGATGGTCACAGATGAACACAGATGAACACAGCAACAAGAAAACAGATCAGCATCAGCACAATGTGATATTTTGCAGTGTTTATTTTTTTATTTTATTTTTATTTATTCATGAGTCTAACAGCCTCAGGGTAGAAGCTGTTCCTCAGTCTAGTGGTTCTACATTTGATGCTCCTCAACCTCCGTCCTGAGGGGAGTGGGGCAAAGAGTGAGTGTGCTGGGTGAGTGAGGTCTTTCATGATGCAGGTGGCTCTTTTCCTGCATCTGGAGGTGTAAATGTCTGTGATGGTGGGGAGACTGACTCCAACAGACTTCTGTGCAGCCTTCACCACTCTCTGTAGAGCTTTCCTCTCTTCAACTGTGCAGCCTCCATGCCACACGTTGATGCTGGAGCACAGGACGCTCTCCACTGCACACCTGTAGAAGGAGGTGAGGACTGGGCTGCTCAGACCAGCACGTCTCAGCCGTCTGAGGAAGTAGAGTCTCTGATGACCTTTCTTGATCAGGCTGGTGGTGTTGTTGCTCCAGCTGAGGTTATCATTCATGTGTACACCCAAGTATTTGTAGCTGGAGACCACTTCCACTGCAGACCCACCTATTTTCAGTGGGGCGTGGGTGTGTTTGTTCCTTCTGAAGTCCACAATCATCTCCTTTGTCTTCTTCACATTCATGTGAAGATTATTCTCTTTGCACCAGCTCTCCAGGTGTTCCACCTCCTGTCTGTAGCTGGACTCATCATTGTTTGTGATGCATCCCACCACCGCTGTATCATCTGCAAACTTAACAATATGACAGCCTGGAAGTGTGGCTGTACAATCATATGTGAGCAGAGTGAACAGAAGGGGGCTCAGCACACATCCTTGAGGAGAGCCAGTGCTGAGGGTTATGGTGGAGGAGGAGAAGTTGTGGATCTTCACGGACTGTGGTCTGTCTGTTAAGAAGTCTAGTACCCAGTTACAAATAGAGGGGCTTAGTCCAAGTGTAGATAGTTTGTCTATCAGAGTTTGGGGGATCATGGTGTTGAAGGCAGATGTGAAGTCCACAAAGAGCAGACGCACGTATGAGTCCTTCTGATCCAGGTGGGTGAGAGCAGTGTGGACCACGGAAGAAATGGCGTCCTCTGTTGATCGGTTCTCACGGTATGCGTATTGATGAGGGTCCTCGTTGATGTTGACGGTTGCCTTGATGTGGGTCATGACCAGTTTCTCAAAACATTTAGCGACTATCGGGGTGAGGGCCACTGGTCTATAGTCATTCAGACCAGTCACTGTGGAGCTCTTTGGGACTGGGATGATGGTCGCGGTCTTCAGGCAGGTGGGAACTGACTCCAGTGCAAGTGAGGTGGTGAAGATGTCAGCCAGCACCTCACAGAGCTGGTCCGCACATTCCTTCAGAACTTTCCCTGGGATGTTGTCTGGTCCGGTTGCTTTATGAGGATTAATCTTTCTGAGACTGCCTCTCACTTCTGCTGCGGTCACTCTGAGATGCTCTTCATCTGGTGATGAGGTGAGTCTGGTGCTAGCTGGTCTGTTTGGATCATCAAAACGTGCATAAAACTTATTGAGGGCATCAGGCAGAGATGGGTCCCTGGGGCATTGTTTGTTCTTGCCTTTGTAATCTGTTATGCATTTAATACCCTTCCACATGCTCCGTGGGTCTTGTGAGGTGAACTGTCCCTCGATCCTCTGTGCATACGTGGCCTTGGCCTTCTTAATGCCATCCTTCAGTTCTTTCCTGCTCTTTCTCAGCTCCTCTTTATCTCCTGACTTGAATGCAGTGTCCCTGGCTGCTAGCAAGGCGTGAACTTCTTTATTTAACCAGGGTTTCCGGTTCGGGTAAGATTTAACATATTTTTTTATGGATACATTTTCAGAGCATGTACTGATGTAGCCCAGGACTGAGGAAGCATAGAGTTCCAGATCAACTGAGCTTCCATCAGTAGCTGCTTCTCTGAAAACAGACCAGTTTGTCTTCTCAAAACAGTCTCTCAACATGGGGGAACTATCTTGAGGCCAGATTCTTATCTCTCTTTGTTCCGGCTTGGAGCGCCTGAGTGGGGGGAGCTGTCTTGGTGCCAGGATCAGAGAGTCGTGATCGGAAGCTCCGAGCGGTGGGCGTGTCTTCGCCGTGTACGCCCCCTTTACATTAGTGTAGACTTGGTCGAGCGTTTTATCTCCTCTCGTTGCTGTGAAGACGTTCTTATTGAAGGCTGGGAGGGAGACTTGAAGATCTACGTGATTGACGTCTCCGCAAACAATGAAGAGCCCCTCAGGATATTTACATTGCAGCGAGGTGAGTAAGTCATGAATTTCTCCCTGGGTGTCATTAGCATTAGCATCGGGTGCTATGTAAATAATTGTTATTAAAATCACAGCATGGTCGCGCGGAAGATAATGCGGCCTACATCTTACTGTGATCAACTCGACGGCCGCTGAACAAAGCCTTTTGATCACGGAACAGTTCGTGCACCAGTCTTTGTGCACGTACATACAAACACCGCCGCCTCGTGTTTTCCCGTAGTCTCGGTGCACCGGTCTGTTCTGAAAAAGAGTCTATTATCCAGCTCGTAAACAGAGTCTGGTGTATCCTCAGAGATCCACGTTTCCGTGAGGCAGAGCACGGAGCACCTTCTCATCTCCTCCGACGTGGTCACTCTCAAACGAAGTAGATCCATTTTGTTGTCCAGCGAGCGGACGTTAGACAGAAAAAGAGCCGGCATCGGGGGTCTACCGGTTTTAGCGTCTGCCCGCAGTCTCGTCATAATTCCTGCTCGGCAACCTCTCTTCTTTCCTCGTGAGCACCTCTTCCTTTTCTTTCCCCTGGAGCGCGTCTGCTTCCAGAAGGATGTTCTTAACAGCTCCAATCTTCCGAGCTCTGATTTGAGTTCGTTGCTGATTTCAGCTGTGCCCTGTGGTAAATCCGCTCCGATTCTTAACAGTTCAGTTCGGCTATAATTCACCCGCAAAAAACGCGCAGAGTCAGGTACAAAAACACTATTAAAATTACTAAAAACTAGGGATGAACCGGGAGCTCGTGAAGCTGCGGCTGCTCTGAGCGCGGCCATCTTGCCATAATAATAATAATAATAATAAACTTTATTTGTATAGCACCTTCCACAATGCCTTGCATTGACCAAGGTGCTTAACAGGATAAAAAGAAGAATAAACGGGAACAATAAATCAATGAAAATAGAATAAGAAACCACAGCGATAAAAGAAGGCAATGGAAATAAAAAATGCTACATACTAAAATAACACAAGTAATAAAAGTTACATACAGAAAGCTTTTTTGAACAAGTGGAAATAAAAATGCAATTGAAATAAAGATGCTACATACTAAAATACAAAATAATAAAAGTTACACACTGAAAGCTTTTTTGAACAAGTGGGTCTTCAATTTGGTTTTGAACAGAGTCGGATCGGAGGTGGCACGCAGCTCAAGGGGGAGGCTGTTCCAGGCTTTTGGGCCGGCGACAGAAAATGACCGGTCTCCCCATTGTTTGTACCTCGAGCGAGGCACCTCCAGCAGGTGTTGACTGGCAGATCGTAAGTCCCTGCCAGGCTGATGGACTTTCAGAAGTTCTGAGATGTAGAGGGGAGCAAGTCCATTCAGAGCTTTGAAAACAAACAGCAGCAACTTGAACTGTATCCTGAACTGAACTGGGAGCCAGTGTAGAGAGGACAGGACAGGAGTGATGTGTTCATATTTTCGTGTGTTGGTCAAAAAGCGCGCGGCAGAGTTCTGTACAAGCTGTAAACGGGAGATGGAGGATTGATTAATGCCAAGATACAAAGCATTACAATAATCAAGTCTGGAGGTCACAAAGGCATGGATGGCCTTCTCCAGATCACCACGACTAAGAAATGACTTGACTTTGGAGAGCAGACGGAGCTGAAAGAAGCTGGTCTTGACAACAGAACTGATCTGTTTATCAAACTTTAAATTGGAGTCAAGCTGCACTCCAAGATTTCTGACCACCGAGTTGAAGTGGGGGAGGGGAAAACCAACACTGGGACTGGGAAGGATGTTGCTGGTGTCATCAGGTGCACCAAACAAAATGCATTCAGTTTTATCTGTGTTTAGGTGGAGGAAGTTTTGAGAGAGCCAGTGCTTAATGTCATTTAAGCAGTTGACAAGAGTGTTTGAACTGAGTGAGGGGTTGGGAGTGACTGGCAGATAGATTTGTAAATCGTCTGCATACATGTGAAAAGACAGGTTATGACGTGCAATGATTGATCCTAATGGCAGCATGTAAAGAGAGAAGAGGACTGGCCCTAGAATAGATCCCTGTGGTACGCCAGAGGTCAGAGGGGTTGATGAAGAGGAGGACAGATCGCCTATCATGACAGAAAAAGTTCTCCCAGACAGGTAAGATTTGAACCACTCAAGCACAGCTCCCTGGAGGCCAACCTGCTGAGACAAGCGGTTGATTAGTACCTGATGGTCGACGGTGTCAAAAGCTGCTGAGAGGTCTAACATCACCAGCAGAGCAGGGTTTTTTGCATCCAGGGACAGAAGAATGTCATTCTGTACTTTGAGCAGTGCAGATTCAGTACTGTGACGAGCTCGAAAACCTGACTGAAATTTTTCAAACAGGTTGTTGAGTTCTAGAAAAGATTGAAGTTGAATAAAAACAATCTTTTCTAGGACCTTTGATAGAAATGACAGATGGGAAACTGGCCTGAAATTAGAGAGAGCTGTAGGATCTAGGCCTGGTTTTTTTAGAAGAGGCCTGACCACAGCATGTTTGAAAGCAGATGGCACAAAACCTGAAGTTAGACAGCTGTTGATAAATGACAAAACACAAGGACCAATTACATCAAAGCATTGTTTGAACATTTTAGAGGGAATGATGTCCAGAGAACAGTTTGTTGGTTTCATCTGCTGAACCACCTTGGTGAGTTGAGGCAGTGAGACGAGATCAAACTGGTCAAAAACAGCAGTGGTTATTGTAGAGGTACATGACAGGATGGTGTTGGATGAACTGACAATGTTCTGTCTGATAGAGTCTATTTTGTTGACAAAATAGCTCTGAAAGTCATCGCAGGTAGACTGTGTGGCAGTTTTCAGAACATTGACAGATGGATTGATGACAGACTGGAGTGTGCTGAAAAGCGTCCTCGGCCGGTTGGAGCTGGTGGAGATTAAGTTGGAGAGGTACTGTGACTTGGCCTGTTTCACAGCATTATGATACTCACAGAGGCAGTCTCTCAGTATTCCCTGAGATACATGAAGTCGGTCGCGCTTCCATTTTCGCTCTGCTTGTCTGCAACGTTGTCGAAGAGCTCGCGTCGTTTCGTTGAGCCATGGTGATGGTCTGTTTTTTGAAGATGCCTGTTTGAGAGGAGCGATGGAGTCCATGATCGTCGTGCAGGTGTGATAGAAGGAGCTGATGAAGTCCTCAGGATGTAGAGATGTCCTCAGGATGTAGAGATCTTGCCATCAGGTAACATCTGTAATTTCTTTTTATTTGTCCCTCCTCTTTTAACAAAACGAGTGGTGTTCCCACATTTTTAATGAACTAAAACAACAAAGTTTGGACTGTCTTCAACTGTATTACTGCTGTGAACGTCTGGCAGAGTCTCCCGTAAGACGGAGCTTTAACTCCCACCTCCGGGAGAGCTTTGAACACGTTCCGAGGGAGGCGGGGGACATTGAGTCCGAGTGGGCCATGTTCCGCGCCTCTATTGTCGAGGCAGCTTATCAGAGTTGTGGCCGCAAGGTTGTTGGTGCCTGTCGTGGTGGCAACCCTCGAACCCGGTGGTGGACACCGGCGGTGAGGGATGCTGTCATGCTGAAGAAGGAGTCCTATTGGGCCTTTTTGGCCTGTGGGACCCCGGAAGCAGCAGATAGGTACCGACAGTCCAAGCGGCATGCGGCTCGGGTGGTTGCTGAGGCAAAAACTCGGGCGTGGGAGGAGTTCGGAGAGGCCATGGAGAATGACTTCCATACGGCTTCGAGGTGATTCTGGTCCACCATCCGGCGTCTCATGGGGGGAAGCGGTATGCGACCAACACCATTTATGGTGGGGATGGCGTGCTGTTGACCTCAACTCGGGATGTTGTGAGTCGGTGGACGGAGTACTTCGAAGGCCTCCTCAATCCTACTGGCACGACTTCCACTGAGGAAGCAGAGCCTGGGGACTTTGGGTTGGGCTCTCCAATCTCTGGTGCTAAGGTCACCGAGGTGGTTAAAAAGCTCCGCGGGGGCAGGGCTCCGGGGGTGGATGAGATTCGCCCTGAGTTCCTTAGGGCTCTGGATGTTGTGGGGTTGTGTTGGCTTACGCAACTCTGCAATATCGCGTGGACATCGGGGGCAGTTCCCTTGGATTGGCAGACTGGGGTGGTGGTTCCCCTATTCAAAAAGGGGGACCGTAGGGTGTGTTCCAACTATAGGGGGATCACACTCTTAAGCCTCCCTGGTAAGGTCTATTCAGGGGTTCTGGAGAGGAGGGTCCGTCGGATAGTCAA
>JBBPBX010021630.1:28453-42188 GCA_038048925.1 Garcialebias charrua | reverse complement strand
TCAGTGCAATAGTTTTTATATTGTAACTTAACACATTATGCATCATGAGTTTTGAAATTAAAAATAGATCAATCCTGGAATAAGATGTATGACAGTGAGAGTAAAAAGTATATTCCCTTTGAGAAAGGTTCATTAGCCTCCATACTTCGGCTAGGCCCATATCTTCCTTTAACATATGAATTGCATCTCTTCCTTTAGAGCTAAGCAAACCTTTGAATGCACTCTTATCAAGAATAGGATCCATCACTTCATTAAAATCACCTACTAATATTATTTGCCCCTCCATTTCCCCCAAGACACTATTTATTTTATGAAAAAAGTGAGGGTCCTCCATGTTTGATGCATACATGTTACAAAGTGTCACCTTTACTCCATCTATCATTGCTTGGACACATATCATTCGTCCCTTTGAGTCTTTAACTTGTTTTATAAAGGAGAAATTAATATTTTTTCTAACAAGGATGATTACACTGTTTCGAGTACTTGAAAAGGAACTATGAAAGATATGACCAACCCAGCCCATTTTAAACTTCACCTCTTCCCCCTCATTTAGGTGAGTCTCTTGAAAAAACATTATATCTGCTTGATTTGTCTTTAAATAAGCCAACATTTTACGCCTTTTAGTTGGATTTCCACACCCATTAATATTCCAAGATATAAATTTTACATATTTCCCAGTCATTACAGATTACAAATTACTACTTTTTACACCCGTAAACATACATTTTGAACCAATATCTTTGAATCCCCGTTCCCTGGGTAAGGACCTGACATGTGAGTACAACCAGCCAAAATAAAACAGTTTAGCTGGAATAAAGAACATCCAGTATGTAAACCAACCAAAAAAAGTAAACAAAAACAAACAAAAAACAACCTAAAACTTAAAACCGACCCTATTTGAGCTGCCTATTGCAACTTAGTGGGGAAAAATAAACCTAAAACAAAATTTTATCTGGTCCGTGGAGCTCTGCTCTCCACCTCTTTACTCTGTCCATGATGGCAGGTGGCGATGGGTCTCCCTCCCATCAATCGAACACCACATCCTATGGGAGGCTTCTGATAAAGACATCAGGTTGTCGTATTTGAGTTCTCCTCCCGCTCGTTCTCCTCATCCTCCTCGTTGAAGAACTTCTCCGCTGCCCCTGCCGAGCTGAAGATAAAATGTTTGCCCTTCCACCTCACGCGCAGTGTCGCCGGGAACGCCAGGGTGTATTTAAAAGGGGTGAAGGGGAAAAAATCAAATTTTAAAAGAATCTAGATTCGTAGTCCTGGCAATTCCAAATCGATTCTAAAAGCCCCCAAATCATTTTTTTTTACATTAAAACCCAAAATATAAAGAAAATAAAACCATATCTTATAGTATATGAAAGAAAGAATACATAAAATGAAAGGTGGCAGAAAGAAGAAGAAATCTGACCCGAACCAGTGACCTCCAGGACCCGATAAGGATAAAGCGGGTAAAGATGATGGATAGATGGCTTTTGTTGAAAAGATTTACCAAACAAATCTTTTAAACAAAATCCATCCATACACATTTGAAACATGGATGAATGCAATATGATTTTGAAGTCTATTTTATTTTGAGTTAAATGTTTATGCAATACAGTAGGCTGAAATCTTTGTTTACGTTTGTATTTTGAATTATTTGTGATGGACTGGAGACATGTCCAGGGTGTCCCCTGCCTCTCGCACAGTGACTGCTGGATATAGGCACCAGTGACCTCCGGGACCCGATTAAAGCTGCTGCATTCTATTCATATACCCATCTGCTCACAATTCAGGCTGCTGTATTTATACTGTATTATTTGACATTATTAATGTTTGCTACAAGCATACATTATTGTTTTAAATAAATATTTTATTTGTTTACATTATTTTTTAATCTTTTCATGATTTAAATTGAAAATTGTTTCAGAATCGAAAATCGTTTCAGAATCGAAAATCGATCCTGGAATGAAAATTGTTTTAGAATCAAAAATCGATTTTTAATTGAATCGGTGCATCAAAAATCGGAATCGAATCGATTCTCCAGACACTGAGAGATTTGCACCCCTAGTATTTAATGTTGCACTCCTGCTGCTTTCGTTTAACAGTCGTGAAAGCCTTCCTCTTCTCCGCCAGCTCTTTGGTCATGTCAGGGAACACGGACAGTCATCATCCACGCCACTCGAAGCCGCGCTTCTCCTTAGCGGCAGCAATTACTTTGTCCCTCGCAGACTGCCTCAGAAAACGAACAAGCACCGGCCTCGGAGCTCGGTTTGGGTCAGGGAGTGGCGCAAAGGCCCGGTGGGCTCGTTCATTCTCAAACTCTGCATCATCACGCAGCTCCAGCCCCTCCTCCAGCATCTTCTTAACACAGTTCAAAAGTGTCCCCTCATTGCCAACAGTCTCTTTTTGCCCAATAATTCTCACATTATTCCTCTTACTGTGATTTTCAAGGGCTTGAATACGATCCCGCATAACATCCAGCAGCTTTCTTCTCTCAGTGTTTGCAGCGCACAACCGCTCCGAGGTGTCCTCCAGGCGCGAGACACGCGCCTCAGCCTCCGTCAGCCTTTCCTGCATTGTAGCCACTTTTGTAGTCAATTCAGACGTTGTCTGCTTTATTGTAGAAACATCTGCAGCCACACTTTGAAGCATATTACTCATTTTAACAACTTCAGTAAATAAAGTTGCCAAGTTAGGAGTTGCTTTGTCGTGTTCGTCTCCATGTTGTGGGATGCTGCAGGTGGACACACAGCCTGCGCCCCTCGGATGCCTCGGGCAGCCATCGTGGGATTACCGGGTAAATTGTTTTTTTTCCCCCGAAAAGGACATAAATATTTTGCGCAACACAGCGGAAGGAGAATGGCACAAAGTAGAAGCCCCCCACCTGAAATATCCAACAAAGTATCACATTGGGAAGCGGATATTCCTAGCCAGCTGCCATCTTGTTTGCCGTGCTCACGTGACTCCCCGCTCTCAAGACATTATTACCTGCAGTGTCCCCTCATTGCGGACTGAGTTTGGCAGTTTGCTGTGCGTTTGCACCCGTCGGCCACCATAAAAAAGCCTTCTCTTTCACTGCTCCCTTGCGAAATGACCTGAAGCTGCCGACTTTGACCTCTCTAAGGGACTTAAAACATCTGTTAAAGCTGCACTGATATCATGTTGTAACTATGCATCATTTTGCACTACATATATATATATTTTATCATTCAACTATGTTCGTTTTTGCAAAATAAGTTATAAATATATTAAAATTTCATGGTAATTTTGTCGCTGTGACACGCCCACATAAATCCAAGAATTTCCGCAAATGTCACTGTGACGTACGGAGATGAGACGCTGCTCGTGCGCACCTTGTAAACAACATGGCGACCGATAGACGTGTCCTCGTTCGCGGTGCTGATGAACTATGACCAGTCTGAAGAGTGAAGTGGACGCTCGCAGCCAGAGCACGCTGGGAGTGTTTAGAGATGGGAAAAACGCTGCAACTGAGGTGACATGATCACAGACAACATCCATCCACCCACCATCATCCACTCATGCATGCTCCATCCATCCATCATCCATCCATCTACCCACCATCTATTCCAATTTTTATAAAGCTCATTTCAATTCCTATCACTTACTTTTGGTTCTGCTTTTTCAGCTACTTTTCAGCTTTTTGGGGGCCTAGATTTATCTTTTTTAATTTCCTAATGTAAGTGCTCATTTCTGCTTATGTAAACCTAATTCAGAAAATGTGTTCTTTCTGCTTTGCTCTAGTCCCGAACAGAACCATTCTGGTCCCAGAGGTGTTCGGAACCGTTAAGATCTCGTCTCTCATCCTTACCGTCGCATAGACGCCGGTATATAGATGGCCTCCCTTCTCACCTTACAGCCATCCTCTCACACCGATATGAATATTTGTTTGTTTTTTTTGTAGAGAGAAAGGAAAGACAGAGTAATACAACAAAACACAACAATTATCCACAAAAAAAAAGCACAAGGCAAATAGATCCTGATTTTCACTTACACTTCAGACCCGTTTTAGCAGAGTAATTAGTCTTAAAGTCAAATTAATTAGCATCATCTTGGTCATTACAGAAAAGAAAATCATATTTGGAAACTGTTGATGATTTCAAGTGGAGAACGAGCTGAAAGCTCTTAGCCTGATCAGAGCTAAAAGAAGAAGTTTTTGATAATCTGATAATATCTTTTAGGGTGGGGGTGGGGCAGCAGAGTTTTTTTTCTAGACCTGTTGTTTCCACAATCCCATCACATATTTGTGTTTGTTTGTGTCAGATACTGTATTCTTCTTTCAGCTCTTCCCTCTTCAGGGGTCACCACAGCGAGCAGGGCCGGCCCAAGGCATAAGCGAACTAAGCGGCTGCTTAGGGCCCCGGGGCCACTAGGGGGCCCCCTAAGTGGAATTTTATTTTTTTGGTAATGATTTCAATATGATTCTGTTTAACATTGTAAGTTCAGCTTTTGCAATTTATTGCATACATTTACATAGTTAAGAACTAATTATTCAGCTTTAAATTTATTTTTTAACAATTTTATGTTTCAAGTAATTGTTCATTTACATTATTTATTGTATTAAATGGTAGTTTTCAAGTAATTGTTCATTTACATTATTTAAAGTACTCTGGCATCAATCTTATCTTATCTTAAGGATTTCCTTGATATTTGTTATTTTATTTCATTTTGTCGGTTTTTGCACAATTTAATTTATTTTTATGAATCTAAGTTATTTTATCTGTTGTTTGTTGTTCATCTTACACTAAAAATTACTTCTGAACATTACTGTTGCAGTTATTTAAAACATAAACCAGACAAACTTTTGTTGTCAAATACATTGCATTTGGTGTTTTTTTTCTTCTTTCTTTTGTTACTTTTAGTACCACAAGATCACATGTGTCGAACTCAAGGTCCGTGGGCCAAATCCAGCCCGCCATAACCATTTCTGTGACTCCACAGAGACAGAACTTCAAGATAACAGTTGTGTGATTTAGTATTACTTTATTAGTCAAATCAAATCAGTTTTTGTGATTATAATGCCAAATTACTCAAACATAAAACATTTAATTTTTAGAAGTAGCCATTGAATGCAGAGAAAGTTATATTTTACCAGTTTGTTAATAGGTCGCTTTATCAATACATTCTGCCGTGTCCTACCTTTTGAGGACATTCATGATCTTGATGTGGCCCAGAATAAAAATGAGTTTGACGCCCCTGCACTGGATGATACATATAGGATAACATAAACAGGGCTGTCAGAGTTGCAATGAGTTTATGTTAGGTGGGTGAATGATCTGATTTGACTGTTTATTGCAGTAATCCACATTATTAGCAGAAATAGAGGGCCCCAAACAAATTTTGCTTAGGGTCCCATGGAGGCTTGGGCCGGCCCTGACAGCGAGTCATCCTCCTCCATCTCACTCTGTCCTCTGCATCCTCTGTCCTCACTCCAACATCCATGTCTTCTCCAACTGCATCCATATATCTCCTCTTTGGCCCCTCTCTTTGTCTTTGTCCTGGAAGCTGCATCTAACATCCTTCTACCAATATATCCACTTTCCCTCCTCTGGACATGTCCAAAACATCTTAGTCTGGCCTCGTTTCAGAGATGAAGATGAAGATGTTGAGGTTCTCCTTAGGCGTGACAAGTATGGATACAATTAGGAATGAAATCATCAGAGGTAGAGCACAACTTGAAGGACTGGAGTGACACTGTCTCCAGACCATACATCATAGCTGGTCTCACCACTGGCTTGTAAACTTTTCCTTTGACCTTTGCTGACACCCGTTTGTCACAAATCATTCCTGAAACTTTTCTCCATCCACTCCATCCTGCTTGGACTCTCTTTTTCACTTTTTTTAAAAATCACTCTCCTAATTTTCCTGGACAGTGGACCCTAAGTATTTGACATCCTGCACCTCTGTGACCTCTGCTCCTTGTAGCTTCACCATTCCACCATCCTCCATCTCATTCACACGCATGTACTCTGTCTTACTATGGCTGACTTTCATACCTCTTCTTTCAAGTGCATACCTACACGTCTCTAAGTTCTCTTCCACCTGTTCCCTGTTCTCACCACAGATCACAAACATCATAGTCCACAGGGATTCCTGCCTGACCTCGTCTGTTAGTCGGTCCATCACCAAAGCAAACAAGAAGGGGCTCAGAGCCGATCCTTGATGCAATCTCACCTCCACCTTGAAGCTATCTGTCACTCCTACAGCACATCTCACCACTGTCCTGCTGTCCTCATACATGTCCTGTACCAGTCTAACATACTTTTCTGCCACTCCAGATTTCCTCATGCAATACCACACCTCCTCTCTTGGCACCCTGTCATATGCTTTTTCTAAATCCACAAAGACACAATGGAGTTCTTTCTGACCCTCTCTGTACTTCTCTATCAACATCCTCAAAGCAAAGATGGCATCTGTGGTGCTCTTTCTTGGCATGAAACCATACTGCTGCTCACAGATAGTCACCTCTTGTCTAAGTCTTGCTTCCACAACTCTCTCCTAGATCTTCATCATCCATCCATCCATCCATCCATCCATCCATCCATCTTCTTCCACTTATCCGGGGTCGGGTCGCGGGGGTAGCAGCCTAACCCCAAAATTACACCACACGCGGCTCCGCCCCGCTCCGGTCCGCAGGTCGCAGCTGAGCGAGTCCAAAGCCCACTGCCTCCGCTCCGCTCAGGTCCGCCTGGATGCGCCGCTCCGAGACACGTGCGAGATCGCGCGATAAATCAAGTGAAGTCAGAACAAAACAATTCATTCGGTGGAAGAAGGAGAACAACTGTAGAGAGACTGCTGCCTTGATCTTCTCTCGTAAATGAGCTACATGGTTTGAGCAACAGGAAGTGATGTTTACATTTCAGAATAAAATACTTTTTTATTTATTTATTTCTTGTATTGCGTTTGTAGGCGTAGTCATAGTCATAAATATAATAGTTTAGTCATAGAATAGTCATAAATGATAGTTTGACAGCATTTTTGTACAAATAAATCCGTATAGAGCTAGGATTAGTCCGCCCGTGGTGATTTTATTTTGTAAATACGGAAGTTGTGCTCGTTCCTTTTCCTGTTGGTGCGACGTAATCTTCAAAAGTTGACTCCGGCACAGCTCCGGCGTCCGGCAGAAATAGAAAAATTTCTAATTTTGACGGACTGCCGTCCGCTCGCCGCTGCTCGCCGCCGCCGTGCGGAGCCAGTGTAAACTCTGTCATTGATTATAATGGGTGCGTATTTGCTGCGGAGGTCGGACCGGAGCGGGGCGGAGCCGTAACGCGTGTGGTGTAATTTTGGGGTAAGTAGGGAGGCCCAGACTTCCCTCTCCCCAGCCACTTGGAGCAGCTCCTCTGGGGGAATCCCAAGGCGTTCCCAGGCCAGCCGAGAAACATAGTCCCTCCAGCGTGTCCTGGGTCTTCCTCTGGGTCTCCTCCCGGTGGGACATGCCCGGAACACCTCACCAGGGAGGCGTCCAGGAGGCATCCTAACCAGATGCCCGAGCCACCTCAACTGGCTCCTCTCGATGTGGAGAAGCAGCGGCTCTACTCCGAGTCCCTCCCGGATGACTGAGCTTCTCACCCTATCTCTAAGGGAGAGTCCAGCCACCCTGCGGAGAAAACTCATTTCAGCCGCTTGTATCCGAGATCTTGTTCTTTCGGTCATAACCCAAAGCTCATGACCATAGATGAGGGTGGGAACGTAGATCGATCGGTAAATTGAGAGCTTTGCCTTTTGACTCAGCTCTCTCTTCACCACGACAGACCGGTACAGCGCCCGCTTCACTGCGGACGCTGCACCTATCCGCCTATCGATCTCACGCTCCAGTTTTCCCTCATTCGTGAACAAGATCCCGAGATACTTAAACTCCTCCACTTGGGGCAGGACCTCCTCCCCGACCCGGAGAGGGCATGCTACCCTTTTCCGGCTCAAGACCATGGCCTCGGATTTGGAGGAACTGATCCTCATCCCGGCCGCATCACACTCGGCTGCAAACCGCTCCAGTGAAAGTTGTAAATCACGAACTGATGAAGCCAGTAGGACCACATCATCTGCAAAAAACAGAGAAGCGATTCTAAGGTCACCAAAACGGATCCTCTCAACACCTTGGCTGCGCCTAGAAATTCTGTCCATAAAAGTTATGAACAGAATCGGTGACAAAGGGCAACCTTGGCGGAGTCCAACTCTCACCGGAAACGAGCCTGACTTACTGCCGGCAATGCGGACCAAGCTCTGACACCGGTCGTACAGGGACCTAACAGCCCTTATCAAAGGGCCTGGTACCCCATACTCCCGGAGTACCCCCCACAGAACCCCCCGAGGGACGCGGTCGAATGCCTTCTCCAAGTCCACAAAGCACATGTAAACTGGTTGGGCAAACTCCCACGCACCCTCCAGGACCCTGCTGAGGGTGTAGAGCTGGTCCAGTGTTCCACGACCAGGACGAAAACCACACTGTTCCTCCTGAATCCGAGGTTCGACTATCCGACGTACCCTCTTCTCCAGAACCCCTGAATAGACCTTACCAGGGAGGCTTATCATATGGTCCATATGATCTTCATCATATGGCTCATCAAATTGTAATTCCCCTGTGGTTACTACAAATCTGTACATCACCCTTGTTCTTAAAAATGGGAACCAGCACACTTCTTCTCCATTCCTCAGGCATTTTCTCACCCTCAAATATGCCATTGAATATTTGAGTCAAAAACCTCACTGCCATCTCTCCAAGACATTTCCAAACCTCCACTGGTATGTCATCAGGTCCTACTGCCTTCCCCTTCTTCATTCTTTTCAGAGCTTTCCGGACTTCACCCTCACTAATCTTTCCCACTTCCTGGTCCACAGTTTCTATGACCTCCACTCTTCTTTCTCTTTCATTCTCTTCATTCATTAGCTCCTCAAAGTAATCCTTCCATCTTCCCATCACACTCTCCTCACTTGTTAGAACATTACCATTCTCATCTTTTACAAGCCTAACTGATGCACGTCCTTTACAGCCTGATCCCTCTGTCTTTCCAATCGGTACAAGTCCTTCTCACCCTCTTTAGTGTCCAGTCTCCCATACAACTCATCATACACCTTGTGCTTTGACTTAGCTACCTCCCGACTTGCTCTACATTGCATCTCCTTATATTACTATCTCTTCTTTTCAGTCCTCTCACTGTCATATTTCTTCTTGGTTAATCTCTTTCTTTGAATAGCGTCCTGCACATCACTATTCCACCACCAGGTTTCCTTATCATCCATTCTCTGTCCAGATGACACACCAAGTACCTTCCTACCTGTCTCTCTAATTACTGTTGCTGTAGTAGTCCAGTCACTTGGAAGCTCTTTCTTACCACCCAGAGCCTTTAACAGCTCCTCTCTGAATTTCTCACAACATTCTTCCTTCTTCATCTTCCACCATTTGGTCTTCTTCTCTGATTTTACTCTTTTTCTCTTCTTCGCAACAACAGTCATTCTACACACAACCATCCGATGCTGTCTGGCCACGCTCTCCCCTGCCACAACCTTACAGTCTCCAATCTCCCTCAGGTTTCCTCTTCTACACAGAATGTAGTCGACCTGTGTACTCCTTCCTCCACTCTTAGGTCACTCTAGGTTCCTCTCTCTTTTGGAAATATGTATTGACCACAGTCATTTCCATTCTCTTGGCAATATCCACCACCTGTCACTATAGCACATCTCACCACTGTCCTGCTGTCCTCATACATGTCCTGTACCAGTCTAACATACTTCTCCGCCACTCCAAATTTCCTCATGTAATACCACACCTCCCTCAGCACCCTGTCATATGCTTTTTCTAAATCCATAAAGACACAATGGAGTTCTTCCTTCCTGGTCTCTTTCCTTGACAACAAACCTGCTCATCACTTCCTCAACCCCTCTGTTTCCTTCACCAACATGTCCATTCAGGTCTGCTCTGATCACCACTCTCTCCTTCCTGAGAATACTCTCTATCACTTCATCTGTTTGTTTGTGTCAGACAGAGGAAAAAATTCCTGATGATAAAAATCAGTTGTGCATTGACAGCTCATGTTTAATACCTTCAGTCATAAACGGAGATAAAATCCTGGACCATGACCAGGACAATTGCACCTCCACCTGCTGATAAGAAAAACCTTTGAGCAAACAGCCATCTGAGCAACATCAACTAACTCTTGTGGGTTTATATTTTCTACAGTCTTAAAATCAACACATATGCAGGTTAGTTTGGTGCTTCACAGTCATAAAGTGAGGGGTGGCTTTGTCAGAGACAGTTCCTCTGTAGGGTTTAATTTCTTTGTGCATGATCGTGGGCTGGAGCTACCAGACTCAGCTGAAGAAAAAGATTCAAGTCCAACAGGTGTTTCCAGAGAGCTTTATGACATTAAGTAGATTTAACAGGATCCACAGTTGTCAGAGTTCCTGCAGGATTACACAGGTTTTTAGACTCACAAAAGGTCCACCACTGTTCAACTCCGGAGTTCTAATCTGGACTGGCAATTACTGGACAGAAGCTAAAACAACAACAACAACAACAACAACAACAACAACAACAACAACAACAACAAAACAGGATGCAACAGGACTCCCAGACCAGTCAGACAAGAAGGCTGAATCCTGGACTGGACCTGGAAATGACAGAAAGGACAAACACATCCCAGGTAAGTCTGAGAATTTGATCCAATCTTCTGATATGTAGCTTCACATCCTCCACCCAGATCCAAACCTCCTGATCCAAACTCCTGACCCAAATCCTTGATCCAAAACTGATTAAAACATATTCCAGCCCTTTGTGCACTATTTTAAATTGGCGTTGATGAACAATTCTCCAACATTTTTAAAGGTCTTTGCCAAGTTTTCCTCTGGACTTTGGCAGACTGTTCTCTCAGTTTTTGTTGTTCCTGACCACTTTCAGAGGAACGGTTTTAACGCTGACCTTATTCAGACAGAAAACTGGACCGATGTTAACATGATATGCTCTGTCATGAAACAATCTGAGCTAACAGGAAAAGTGAAGAAGAAAAAAGTATTGTCTAAAAATCTAAACAGATATACAGAATACCACTGTTATACAGATATAATATCACAGATATGCAGAATCTGAAAGGAACAAGTCCATCCTGAATCAGTACCTGAGGAATGCTTTATCTTTCAGCTGATCATTAACAGTAGGTCTGGTCTTCAGCTACAACTGACCTGCAGCTGATGGAAAGAGCAGCCAAAGTGAAAAGAAAACTTTTGAAAGACCCAATGACGATCACTCAAAAAGGTTCTTGGATGTCTTTAGGTCCTGGATAGTCCCGTAGAATCTAGCTCCTCTGGCTTCACAGCTTCATCTCGCTGGGCATCATACTTTCAAGGCCGCTGGAAGAAGGGAAGAAGAAAGTTGACAGGTGAGCAAGTTTGTTCAGTCTACTTAGCAAATCTGAGTTTAAGCTCACATGGTTTTCATGGTTAGGAGTCCACCTGGAGACAAAGTTCAAAGGTTTAGCAAAGGATGAAGAAAATGATGAAGATCAGAGAGATGAAATCGATGCCAATAACAGAATCCAGCAACTCAACAGAAAACTGCTAGACCACTTCATAGACCTGGCAGCTAAAAACCAAGACACTGACCAGGTAAGAATGTCCAGTGAACTCTGAGCATTCTTTCAACCTTTATTTATACAGGTTAGTCTCTCTAGCCCCTTTCATAAGACAGCTCAGTCCGGACCTGATGCGTGTTCAGTCCTCCAACGAGCATTCAGAAAAAACACGAAGGCGGATTGGCGAGTAAATTTTACTCGTCTCTGATGCGCCCCTGATACGCGAGCAGAGGTAGTATCAGGCCCGGATATGTCGACTTGTGAAAGGTGTGGGGGTGTCTGCGGCTTCAAACTGATTTGAATAATGACGTACTCTCCCACGTACTCTCCCGGCGCCCACTGTCGCGCTCTATTTAAATGTGTAAACAAGAACATGACATTTGTATTTCGCTTGCGCATCACTCGCTATTCTTCGCCGAATCTTTTTCTTTTTTTATTGATCATCACGGAAATGGCTAATTGGGGTAATGCCGAGACCCGCGTACTCCTGTCTCTGCGCGCAGAGGAGGAAATTAATATTAAATATCCCTTACCGGTTTGTTTACAGACACCTCTGCGGTCCCACTTTAAACACGCAGGCACCACGTCCTCTGAGCTGCAGATTTTCACCACGCCTCTTTTCAACCCGCGCTGCAAATCGTTTTGTGAATGCTCCATTGAGGGCGGGCCGTGGCCGGATTCAACTTTGTTTTATGAATGACCCGAGGGGGATTAAAGCTGGACTGGTCTGTGCGGCAATTGCGTGGATTTGACTTATGAAAGGGGCTATTGAGTCACAAGGACTCATTTTCAAGAGAGACCTGTTTTAATAATAATATAATAATAATTAATTCAATTTATAACGCACTTTTCATTACTGAAAATCTCAAAGTGCTACACATATATTGAATGCTACACACATTCATAAACCGGTGGCGGCAGACTACCATGCAAGGTGCTTTCCAGTCCTACCGGGAGCAATTTAGGGTTAAGTGTCTTGCCCAAGGACACAACGACACATGGTGCGGGTCCCGGTAGTCGAACCGCCAACTTTCCGATCGGGAGACGACTGCCCTTACCACTACGCCACGGCCGTTTTAGACAGACAACATATAGAGTACACACAACAATATTCAACAATAAAAAGCTATTAAAATTAAAAGTAGTGTTATAAAAATAAACAATCAAATCAAGCACCACATGAAGACCACATGAGACCAGTCAGGTGTCCAGACCATTGAGGAATACAGGAAAGAGTTTTGGCTCATGAACAACTTACAGGTGACCCACATGTGTGAGTCAGTGACTTACTGTATTCGGCTCAGTTAATTTGTTACAAAACATTCAACTGTGCTCAAGAAGTAAAAACTGAAGTCCAGTTTATTTTTTATTTTTTGGCAAAAAACAACAACTGGTGCTTCTGTTTTCAGGTGGATCTTCAACTTCTGGATGAGGTGATCTCAGATGGTGCTGATCCAAACTGCTCTGACAGATATGGTCAAACTGTCCTTCATGAGGTCACGTGACTTTATTTTTCTTCAGTTTGTTTTTACCATGGGGGTAATTTCAGTCATTATGTATCATATACAGAACAGTAAAAGTACTGATAATGTAATCAGTATGTGACGGGGGTAGACTCATGCTCCCTGTTCAGTGGTTATCTGAAGTCTTTGTGTATCTGAACTAGGGGTGCGAATCTCTCAGTGTCTGGAGAATTGATTTGATTCCGATTTTTGGTGTCACGATTCGACTCAAAATCGATTTTTCGATTCAGAAACGATTTTTGATTCAGAAACGATTTTTCTATTAAAATGGTCATAAATTCAGTTTCAGTTTTGTAACTGACAAGCTGAAAAGAATTAACAACAATGTAAACAAATAGAACATTTATTTAAAACAATAATTTTAGGTTCTGAACTGTATACATTTTTTTTGCATCATTTGATATTTGTACCAAAAATAGGAACAAATTATACAGGAATGCATTAAATTTTGTAACTTAAATTACCAGTATTGCCTGGACTTCTCTAAAACAATAAAAGAAAAAGAAAAATCTAGGAACAAATAATTCATCCATCCATCATCTTTACCCACTTCTTCCTTTAAGAGTCACGGGAGTCACTTCGATGTCCATGTCCAGCCATCACTGTGCGAGAGGCGGGGTCTCCAGTCCATCATAGGCATAT